>JAQFXM010001286.1:0-33980 GCA_034693345.1 Entomobrya multifasciata
ACACAGTAGTACCCCCATTGAAAGTTAAGGTTACGGTTACATTGAAATATTTAAAATATTTCTTACGCCTTTCAGTGAGTTGTTGGGCTGAGGTTGGCGTGACATTTCCTGCAGTGTAAAAGTTGACTGATGATGAAGCAGCTGATGGCACAATATTTTGATCATCTAAATTGTCTTGAAGGGGAATGTGAAATGTAAACGTTGACGAGGGAGAAGAGTTCACGTCAGTGGGGTCAATTGTTGGCACTAGTGAGCAGTTGTTTGAACTTGTCAATGGTAATTCTCGCTGACTTATTTGAACAGGGTTTTGAGTATGGTTTTCTACCGATGGATGCACAGAGATTGATGCTGCCAAAGATCCGGCTGTTTGTGTGAAGTTATCTGCACTCACTAATGTCGGCAAAGAAGCTGGAGAAAAATAATAAAAATGGCTTATCAAACAGAAAAAACAGCGTTTTTCTTCGTTGAAAATTAATTTTATAATAATATTACCATTAACACTAGTCACATTCTGAAATGACGTTGTTGGAATTGGCCGGGTAATGGGCTGATTTATGATTCCGCCACTGAAGTCTTCGGAATGCACTTCCTCCGATTCTGATGTCGTCGTTGGTGAATTAGGTTGTATTCTTGGTCGTTTCCTTTTCTTCTTCTTCGGAGACTTTTTTTGTTCAAGGGAAGAAGTGTACTCCGCAATGCCTGCTCCTTGCTTTGCTGTCTCATAGGTAGCTAGAAACCCATTTTAAATAATTGGTATTTTTAATTTGCATAGCATGTTATTATAATTTTGGAAAACTAGAAATGTGAAAACTATGAAAATAGTATACTTACGAAAAGTTCCTAACACTTTGCAATTGAAGAGCTTCCATGAATGAAGAGGTTTTGAGCACTTTGAAAACTTAGCCTGTGTACGTTGATTTTGTGGAGGGAACCAGCAAGAACGCTTGTCGCTTGTTAGCCAAAGTACAGGAACTGCTTCACAAGCATCTTCTTCCGGAAACACAACTACCGCAAACTGATTCTCCATATTTGCAGTAAAAAGTAACCCTTTTGCCTCTAATGCAGTAATGATTAATTTGTAATAATGCTATGATCAGATCTGAAGAAATGGAATGCAAGCAATGCTTTTTTGATGAGCTGACTCATTTCATGAAAAGTGTGGACACGACAAGTTTCGCGGCATTTAGATGTGAGAATAGCTTTGTTACTCGGATGTAAGACTTACGTGTGTATTTTCACATTGTCCAACGTGAAACAAGTAACATTAAAGTAATGTATTTGTTGCATATGGTCAACACGTGCAATTTTGTTTAAAACTTGTAACGTGAAATCTATGTAAACCTAATGTTCGATTTTTCACTTTTCAATCTTGCACTTTGAAATCACACTGAAACATATAAATTATGTAAAAATTTCGTGATTTCAACGTGTTGTTCCCATTGGGTTATTCTACATTTATTTTCACCTATCCAACACCTTTTAGTGTACACAAACGATGAAATCTCCCAGGGATACACTATACGCTATGCTGATCTGAAAATCCTTTTCCGTTGTAATTTTTTTTGTACATCAACATAACAGCAGCAGAAAAAAAACCAACAAAGGAAAGTGAACAAAGAAGGATTGATTTCTTATACATTTTCTCTGATGTGGTATCATTGGATTTTTTTCACTTCTTGGAAGAGTGTCTCTTGATGCATTATATTTTTTGTTTGCCTTCTTTCTTTTTTTCCTTCTCACATCTCACTGGACCCTTACCGTATTATGAATGAGTGTAAAGACTGCTACACAATTACAATACACCTTCTTTAGCAAAAATCTTCTGCGATGTATTGATGAGAATGATATGACGGTGTTGAAACGAGTGTCTTGGCAATTTACACATAATATTACGTACATATACCTATGCGTATATGTGTTCATAAACCAAAAAAATCACTATTGATCTAGCTCACTTTCAGGTTGACTGGTAGTATCCGGTAAATAAAACCAAACCAGATCAAAATCAGAAGAACTCACCTTTTCATGGCGGTTGTCCCACCCATGTCATGCCAAATGCCAGAAGCAGACCAAAATATCACAATGTCACGACAAGTCAGTCCACATTTACTTGTCCAGTCAAACAGAGCTTGATGGTATGATGTACAGTGTCCTTATCTCTCTAAGAATATCTTTTTTAAAGGAAAACTGCGAAGTCTCCATGGACACAACAAGGAAGAAAACCGATGCCGTGGGAGTGGGTGGAGTGATGCTCTCGTCACCAGCCAAGTCCCCATCAGGAGCAGAGGATACACCAATTTTTTATTGTCACGTCCACGTCAATGTAGCCATGTGTTAGATGGATTGATTCACAGAAAAAACATTCTAACAAAGTAAAAAAAATACACTACCAACACCTCGAGACAACAAGGGACTGTGAAATATACTGAAGCTGACGACGACGACGATGATGATGATGATGCACTTGAAAAAAAGAAAAGCCAACACTTTACATCATCGCCCATTTTCTCCCTTTTATAAATAACCATCCTACACAATACAAAAAGTTAAAGTACGTACTTTCACATACGTTCTCAAACTAAATACTGCAGTCAGCTAAGCTGTTGCTTGCTTTAAGGTTTACTTTCTTCAAGATGAAAATAAATGTATCAGCCTTAAATGGAAATAATAATACATAATAACAATAAAGAGAAAAGGGTACACTCCACTGCTTCCTTACTACCTACCATTTGCACAATATTCGTCATCCGTTCTATTTTTTCTAGTTTATCGTTTTCCTTGTCGTCGTCTTCATCGTCATCATCATCACTATCCGCTCTTTGCACCCATTCATTCATAGATTTTTTTAACGGCAACAGCAGAAGAAAATCCAGAAATTCTTGTTGACATTTGTCAACAGCAGGAGCAGCATACTGACTTTAACTACCCAACAACCACAAAAGAAATAAACTACATAACTTGCTTGTTTATTTTTATTTTATGCTTCTAGGAACAATTTTATTGTTTGCACTACTGCTATATTGGTTGCTACTATATTACTCATGTTTTTTCTTCTGTTATTGGCTGTTAAGTGGATCCAATGTGACATTACTGACATGGTCATGGGCTGTAGTAACGATGATGACGGTATGGATGAAGATGACATTAATGATAAGAAAGTAAAGAAAAACCCCTGTTTTTGTTGTTAAACCTTACAAGTTGTCGTTCTTGTTGTGTATTTACTATTTTTGGATCTTTAAACGTATGGTATTGGTTAGATTTGAAAAATATGAAAAGATGGAGAAAATTATAACGATGAGGATAAGTAAAAAAAATGAGGTCGAGTTTTTTCTTCGTGATAAAAATATTGACAGTTTGACTACTGAAAGTGCTTAGAGGAAAAAAAGATAAGCGTGTGATAGAGATACCGGACGAAAAACACAAAGCAGAAGTAATACTTAATACAATGATAAGTTTTTGCATGTGTGGGTTTCGTTATATATCTTGACATTGGCATGTCATTCACTGCTCTCCCCTGTCATTTCCACTAATTTCCTGAAAACTACCAAAATCCAGATAAAGGCTTTTTTATAGAAGATGTGTAGTTTTTCTTCGAGATGAGGATTTGGATTTTTATATTTGGTTTGTTCTGTCTGCTAGACGTTATTTTGCTGATTTTTCCCCCTTCTACTGGATTTTGTGAACAGACAGTGAAAAGAACAGAAAGCATAACTTTTTTCAGGGCAGAGCTGCAAGACAACATACAGGAGAAAATTTTTACATGGGAGAAGAAAAAGAAACAACTGATAAAAACTATAGTAAAATCGGGAAGTACATATTATGATCATAAGAAAGTATGAATATAGCTTGGAGTCAGGTCTAGACGGAATAATAGAATCATAATCGTCATCTTAGACACTAGACAGTGAATAATATGATGTGATGCAATTTCCAAATCCAAATTGAAATGAAGATAAAATTGGCTTTTTGGGTCAAAAGAAGTAAAATGGGTTATTACAAACGCTTAAGTAAGCAAGAAGTAACCCTTTTGCTACTAAAATGATGTACTAATTTTTACTCTTTTAGCGTTTTCTCTAAAACGAATTCGCTTTGATCGGTAAGAAAGGTTATAGCCTGGTATAAAATATCTAAACCAATCCAAGCAACATACTTCCCTTCAGTTACTAAATATGATTGAAACTGTACAATATGTTGCTTTTTTTGGTTTTTTCTCAGTAAAGTTTTCGAAGTAAGAAATTTATAAATTTTACGATTCCAAGAAATATCGTACCGTATGCAAGTTGATTTAGGTATTATCACTTACATACATGGTAGCTCAAGTAATGCCTAGTTGTCTAAATATTTGTTAAACTTCTGTTAAAATAAGCTTTTTCCGTTGGTTATAATCAAATATATACTCCAGTTGTTGTAGCCTAAAAAGGGTTGCCACATTAATTTTTAGTATAAGTTCCATTTCATGTCGTTTTTTGTAGCTATGATCAATATAAGCCGGTTGACTTCATAAAAAACGCACTATGTATGTACATATATTTATATCTATGTATATGTTGGCTGACGCCGAGCACTTCTGGTTGTCAATAATATAGACAAGCAGAGAGACTTAAGATAGGAATCTACCCGCAAAAAAACCTGACATCAGATACATATGTTGTTTGATAAACTACTTAGAAAGTTCATGACTTGACTTACCCTCTGATTAACCTTGTGACAGATTTATTTATTTAATATATTAACTCAGCTAGATAGTGGGCAGTCCAATACACATGGTTCCTAATGAATTGACTTATGTGCTATATGTCATCATAAATATTTGATAAAAAATACTGATGATCAACAAAACTGCTAGAAAATGAAAAATGACAGAGTACTTTAATTGATAAGTTTCGTTATAATGTTGGTCTTGGTATCGAATTCTGAAACAAACAGAAAAAATTGAGTGCTATGTAAAATGATCTCCATATTCATCAAAGTAAACTCATAAATCCTCCGTTTTTTTGTTCTGTTCTGTTTGGCTATATACCAAAGAATATTTGCTGTGTTCGTCATTTCTCAGACACAAAGCTATTATATTTGTCTGGTTACATGCATGTTTGAGCAGACAAGCCTCTCATGTGCATGTTTTCATAATAGCTAAAATCATAAAACTCATAATCATCATCATCCTCATGATTGTAAAACCGTGGTTTTTGTGTATCTGTCTAAAAAACTGTAAAAATATATTTTTATTGCTTGTCACAACTCACGACCTAGTAATCTTAAAGGTCATTTAATATCAGTAGCTAGCTCCCTCCAGATCAGAATTTATCATTCAAGTAAAGTAGCAATTCCCCAGCCAACTGATATGCCGCTTTTATTGTTTATTTTTCATTGCTAGTTTTTATTTCATTCTATATTTGGTTTTAATGTTTAAAATAAACCTTTATCAAATTGGAATTTAATTTTTACAAGGGAATTTCAGATTCAATGGTGCAATAAAATATTCTGCTAACGTTCTCAATTGTTTACATAATCTTGTTTCAGCAGGAAATTGTTCAAACGAGAATTTTGCAAGCAAAACGCTCTGAAGAACAATAATGATAAATGTTTTGTCATCACTCGATTTGATATTATATACTTGGTGTTGATTGTAATAGTATCAAAATGAATGGTCCATTGTCGGAATCTTGACTTTGCACGTGGTTCATTAAGTTTGCATACAGCATATGTCCAAAAATGTGCATTTTCTTTAGACATTTCGACTACTTTTTTCAACTTCTCTCCAATTTGGCTCCCTTATCAACAAACTTGGTTGTTCCTTTTAGAAAATAAATATGGCACATGCAAGTCCCAAAGTTTAGAGCAAAAAATTTAATTCCAGAGTGCTAATTTTCTGCATCATTAATATCACAATCATCTAATCCAATATCGTTTTAAAAGCAGCATGAGAGCCTTGTTGTGTGAGTCGCAGTTTGAAAATGCTTTTAATTAAATGGTAGACGGAAGAATCGAAAGCAATGTCAAGCCAATATCATTACTTAATTAATTATTTTATATTTTACTAGCCATATTTTTCAATGTCAGCCATTTTGACAAGACAAACCATCACGATGCAGGCTACTACATTAAAAACCTTCGTAAAACTAAATAGCAATGAATATGCATTAATTAATATAAAACCTATGTTATTGACAAGTGTGATGTGTATCTTTATGGAATGAGGACCTTTCCAGGAAAAGTTTACTTACGTTTGCATGCATTGTTCTAAATTGCAATTGTGCTAGTTACCCTGTCTGAAAAAGATCCCAGTTTTAATTATCATACAACCTAGATACACGTTTTATGGCCCGGTGACAAATGGCTAATTGCCTGGTGTTTTTTTAAGGTTGACGTATAAAGCATAGATATTTCCTTTGCATGTGTAATATTTATACACATGTGTATATTAAACCATAACGAAGGTTTTCAAATGCTAAAAAAATCATTGAAATTTTATTGATAGGTGGGCGCGACTCTGGTTTATTGGCTTCAAAATCATATCATGTCGGGCTTGCAAATGATTTCAACATAAAATCTTAATTAAGTGTTAGTAAAATTTTGCTGTTATTTATTGCTCAATATAATTTTATGTAAACGTAAATTTAACGGCTTCGACTATTTGCTTCCATATTGCGCAATTGTAAAATATTCATCAACTACGTTTTAATTTAATTTACTGTATTTAAGCTGCTAGAAAAAGATATCTGTTGGAAATGCTTCATAAGACTATATTTTTTCGCGTGTAAAATTTTATGGGATGCTGAATGAATGACAATACGTTACATTGGTAAACTACACATCAATAATAATTACAAGGTAAGTCATCAGGAGCTTATGAATGCATGTATGTATTGTCTAAGCGTTTACGCAAACGTGTTTATGTACTCATGTGTACATTTACCTTGCAAATTTAATGGCAAATGACACTAGTCGTCTATTCGATTTTTGTGTTTTACACGTCAAGGTAGAAACATAAACAGGACTTTAAAGAATTGAGCAATACGCGTTTTGTAATAAAAGAATATATGTTCATAGTAGCATAAACACCTTTTGATTAAAATAGAGCATTCTATAATGAAATAACGAAATAGGTGGCTAATTTTTCACAAAGTAAATTTGAAGTGTCACTTCAAACGGTTCAGTGGTTTGGGAAGAAGCGTGGCGAGAAGATCTATTCGGTAAGAAAGGAGTATTTAAATTCTGAACACACCCGTACCGAATATTTCCTGGGTCAGAAGAACTTTAGAGGTAAAATGGTCAAGTTTTGTTCAGTTAAAATTGTGGCGAATAAATAAATACAGAATAAATAACATTTTGCATTTTTAAGTGGTTTTTCCTTATAGTTTTGGCATATAGCTTGGAAATGTCTCCAACTCGTCGTGTAAAGCCATGTGATACTCTGGATGGGCAACAATGCATGCATTCCGACACAGGTGCAACTTTGGAGGGTCTTCATGATGAAGAGGAACAGAGTAGCGATGAAGATTTGGGCGAGCTACTAGAAGGGTTTCGGTTTCAAGGTGAAGCCTTTCGAAGATTGCAAACGATGAGAGAAGAAATTGCTCGACATTTTCAAGCAGAGGAAGAAGACGTGGGGGTGATGCAAGAATTTCAGAGAAGAGACTCGAATGCTTCTAACGTTGGACTTTTACAACGTGCTTTGGATTCTGATGATAACGAAAATGAAAACGTTGGTGAATCAAGTGGGGCTGTCCGAGGGGCGACGGGTGTTACGGAGAACGATTCTGTCACTGCAGGACCAAGTAGGTTGAACAAACAATGTAGGTCATTGGCATCATCATCATTGGAAGCAGGAACCAGCGGGGGTAGGGGCTCTCTTGCTCCAGGAGAATTTCAAGAACCGGCACGACTTCTAGTGGATGAAGTGGACCAACGTAGGTCTGAGCGAAGACGAGGTCTGAATTTGGGAAATGGTTTGAATCGAGGCGTCCTTTCGCTTCATCGACAGAGAGGCAGTGCTGAAGAGAGTGGTAGCATTATTTACCAACAAGTACAGGAGGAAGATGAGGACAAAGAGAACGAAGTGAATGAGAATGATGAAGAACAGAATGTTAACGAGCGACAACAATCTGTGTTGCAAACTGAAGAGGACAGGGAACCAGAAAATGAAGAGGTGAACAATATATTTTGTTGGATAAAAGGAAAGTTTTTAAAATTGTATAAAGTCATTTCTAATTTCTGGTATTTCTTCTCCTCAGGAAATCTTTCTCAGCGTATGCGTCATTGTTTCCGCATTTCGCGTCGTCAAACTCAATAACGACGACGACAGTGAAGTATAAATTACTTTCCGTTTTTTTGTTGCAATCATTCTTGTTTACTTCTTCCTTCAGCGTTAACGTTTCTCTGAATGCGTTACGTTGTTACTTGAAATAAATCAAATTTAAAAAAAGAGTGAAAATAAAATTCTGGGTACCAATTATTTATGATTTACATAAAGGTTATATAGTATGGCTATTAGAGCATAAAAGCGACGACTATAATTATCCAAGCTAATTAATCATTTTAAATCTGACTGAACAACGGCAAGAAGCATAACAAAAAACTGCCTAATTATCTCAAAAGGGCATCTCCTTCATCAACAAACCAATCTTACAAAATAATGCTTTAAAAATACAATAGGGTATATTTGTCATTTTACACAATATCATGTCTACACTTAAATTTCGCTTGTTTGAACCCAACAATAACACATTTGTATTTTATTTGTTTTCTTTCAGTTAACCGAGCATGTTGACAAAAAATTAAAAAATTAAACGTCAATAGAAAAGCAGCTCCACTTGCTTTAGATTGTCCCTAAAAATATTCCAAAAATTCACCCTTCCCCTCCATTCCCCATCGCTACGTTGCTGAACAACAAGAAATCTATACACAAATTTTTAACCTGTTATTTAATATCCCAAAACAATACAACCTTATTTCCCAAAAAAAACATTCCACTTTTTTTTATATTATATTCTAGCAGAAGAATTCCCAAATCTCGTAGAAGGAATCCAAACTACAATTTACATGAAGCATGTTATACCTCTTTTTGTTGCCTTTTTTGATGCAAACATGAAAGAAGCAGAAGAAGAAAGATCTTCAAATTCGCTAACTTGTCTAGTTTCGAAGATATGTGCACTACAGTGCAAGCTGCTACTGCAACACAACAAACTACACCAGCGCCTAGTGTCCTTTTTTAGCATTGCATATCTTGTTTGCTAAAAATTTGTTCCCAAAAAGCAGGGAAAAGCCTAGCATCCCGTTCAATCTTGCGTCAGCTTTCTCACAAGCTTCACATCTAAAAACTAACAGTCTCAAAATCATCAACTGCTTCTCTCTCTCTCTTTCTACCTCACCTTACTTTTTACTTCTCACACGTACAAATTCGCCATTTGTCAAGTTGCCCCGCAACTTATTCTCAACAACTAAAATAAAATCTGAGCTCTTTTCTTTCTCACTTAACTTATCTCTCTATATATCCTTGAACATCTTTTTCTTCTTTGTTACATTTTTTCCTTAACTTTTCCCATCAATTTTTTTCTAGTTCCTTCCTTCCTCAGCCCCTCTTTCTCTTTAACAAACCATTCATCCATTTTTTTTCTTCATTCACATTCTCAAGATAAAAATAAAATAAAAACCGGCCCACCAACCTAATTCATTGGAAATTCTTGAACAGATGAAACTCTCTCTCTGAATATTTGCCAAAAAAAATCGCGAAAAAATTCTATACCAAAGCCATTCCACTATTACTACTTCCTATAATCATCTCTTCCTTCTCCATTTTTCCCATAAATTAGTTGCCGTGCTAAAATAAAAGGAATAAAAAATCCCAAAACTTCTCCTCAGAGTATCCTCTACCACCACACTGCTATCATTTTCTTACCGTTGGAAACGACAACAGCAGTAGCTTTTTTGGTGGTCTGGTCTCCGTTCAAGATACCTTTACTCAACTCAATTGCTCCGTTGCTCTCTCTTCTTCGTAATCGCAGGAGAACAGTGGTCTTCTTTTTGGTCGACGTCACTGTGATTTGTGGCCGAAATCCCTTTCCACTCTACACACTTTTGTGGTGAATAAAAGCACCGTGAAAAAGGCCAATTCATACTTTCTAGTCTATCTCTTAACTTATCAGAGACTAAACCAAATGGGCTGCATTACCATTAAGGAAAAATAAAATAAAAGTTGAAAAAATAACTTGCCACTTTGTCATTTTCTAAATTGCACACGGCAATTTGCATCGAATTCGAGTGTAAGAATTTCCCGAAAAAGCACACAAGCGACAAAAAGTAAAACAAAGAAAATAGACTAATCTGATAATATTTTAATGTTTGCTTTTCTCTAAGAAATAAAAAGTGATTGTGTACTGTTTAACCTTCTTTAAAAATAGCCACAAAACAAAAAATAAACTTTTAAGCCAAACCAAAGTGAACACTTTGCATCTCTCTTGGTATTTAAGTTGGCACTAGAGTGTTGACACCTTTTACAGCTACCTGACTTATATAGTTTTTATTAAAAAACGCGAACGCACTACATCATCATTTTTTCTTCTTCTATTTCTCTAAACCTGAAAACCAGAACATCTTGTCGACTTGGTTTTTCTCCACAACATCAAAAACCACCTTTCTCCAACTTTCTTTTTTGCTGAAAACAGGCAAAAACATTAAAGTACGGCCTCAACTTAAGCCTGTTATTTAATTCAGCTGGCGTACAACCCATACAATTGCATTACATTTCCTCTCTCTCCAAACTTGTCTGGGATTTTACGTGGGTTGCTGATTTCTGCAGCTACTCTTCTCAACAACCATCGCTGAAACACTGACCATTTTGTGTGGCTTCGGGAGAAATACAGGTAAAATATGATTAGCTTTCTCTTTTAACTTTCAAAACTTGTTCTCACTTTCATTCAATTATGTTAAGAGGCTGATTGTGTTTTCCAACTTACTTTCTTATTTTCTCCAAGCAAACGCTAGAGAAAAACAAGCATAAATACAGAATCCCTCTAAAAAAAATTCTCTCAAAAAAGTTTACCTTTTTCTGTTGATGCCAGCTTTAATTATTTGTATTTTAAATGATCACTCATATCCACCCACATATCCGAGCAATATCAAATAATCTTATTCGTTATGCTGCCATGGCAACAAATTATCTTGTAACAACAGCATATTTTCAAACATCAACAACCTTTCAAGTGTAAGTATAGTTTGTAATAGTTAAAAGGAAGTGGAAAGACGCAAGCAACTACAAAAACTTAGAAAAAGTTGATGATGATTATAACTCTACTGCCTTGTCGAGTGTGCCAAAGTCACTCTACATTTTTTTTGGAGAAAAGAAGCACATATTAACACACACACTAACTATTCTCTTCTCTATATTACATGTGTCTATGTACACCTTTCCAAGAAAGTTTCCCCGTCACTTGTTTCCGCTCTTTTTTGCTAATGGCAAGCATCATTATCGTTACTAGAGCACAAGAATACACATTTCACAGAGCATACTCACACAACACGCTATTTCCATATGTCATGCGACTAATGTTGAATGTGTAACATTTTTATGTTTCTATAAGTATGCCAAAATACCAAGAAGAATATCTTTATCTTCTCTTATTTTTACTTTGATCCTTTTTTCTCTTCGAATTTTTCTCTTTTGCTTTCTGTGGCTTTTTCAAGCCAACTTGACGTGATTTAAGACAGGTTAAAATGGAACATTGAATAAAATGTCGAGGAAGTAAGCAAAAAAAAGGAAAATTATTGAGCAAAAAATAGACAAGGTGGGGGTAATGATAATGGGTAGTGTCATCGTTCTTTGCCTTCTCATCACTGTAGCTACAATCGTCCCTATAACCATCTTGTTAAACTAAAATTCAAATGTCGTCATAATTTTTTTTATTATAGTCGTTGCTGTACACATATACATATATCTTGTCACGTCTTTTACTCATTAAAGTTTTTTCAAGTGAATGCATTTAATAATGCTGTTCTTGTACTTGGAAAACCAGAAAAAGGAGAATAATCCTACTTCAATTGATGATAAGGATAATCTTGGAATTTTTGGTGTAGACATGCAGAATTTTATTTTTGTAAAGATGAGAAATTGTTACTAAGAAACAAGATTATTAGAGTCAAATTTCTTTAATGAGATGAGAACATTGTGATTGTATTTTTCACTGATTAATGATGTCATAAATTTGAGAGGTAAAAGTATAGCTCAGTGAAATGCATGAATGTAAAAGTAGGAGGATACAAGGAGATGAAAAATAATGACATCGTAAGGCTAGAAAGATTTATTTTATGCATGCAATAAATATGCAAACTGAATGTGTTAAGTTAAAAAAAACCTTTTGTATAGTTATCAGAAATACTTGCACAATATGTAGTATCAATACATTCATGCTTACTGAATTCCATGACTACGTCTGTCAACTACTTCGAAACGGTTAAAAGATTCAAAAGTTGATATCACCCGAAGATACCAACTTTAGCCCTGACATTTGAACCAAATCAAGTTTTTTGTGTTTTTTTTGAAATGTTAACATGGGCCGAATTACTGCAGACTGTATACCCAAGAAATGTGGGAATACCAATTTTAATTCTTACTCTGTGAACCCTTGTGGGTTCCAAAGGGTCTCAAAGTTTATATGCATTTCGGGTTTTGTAAGGACTACTTTTATGAGTTTATCTGTATTGCAGAAAAGTATACTGGCGATTGAAATTCACATAAATATCGTTTTGTAACTATCCATTACCAAGGTACTGCGTGTGAAGTTCGAAATCACCATATTATAAACACTTATTTACAGCGTTTACTATGTCCTGTTCATGTTCTGGTATGCATAATATTGCGTAGTGTAAAGTTCGCTAGTGTTGCATACATAAATATAGCCTTTAAAATATAACAAGATGTACTCAAGATGTAATTAGGCGTGCCAATCTTTCTCCTTACTCCTTAGTTTGTAGACTTATGAAGAAGGAAACATAGTTTAAGGCCCCCTTTATTTATATTTATTTATGAATTATTAGTCAGCAGAACAGAACCGGTTCTATGGAACTCATTAAGTTTCATATGTTCATTCCCTTTAGGTATGGTTATGTAAACGTACAAAATGACACAAAAAAGAATAATTTAATAAAACGTCGCCGATTTGAGTGCTTCTTTCTTGTGAAGTACTTATACGAGCTCTCGTAAATTTCCCGTGAAAGATATGACAAAATAACAAAACGGTTGGGATATACACAGTGTGTGCCATTGTAGGATTTTGTTGAGTTTGGTGGATGTGCTTTTGTATACTTGTATACAGTATACATACATTATCATAATGTAGTAAAATGATGTTCGTATAGCCCTTCCGTTTTAATTGACAGGGAAACTGACACAAAGAGGAAAAAGGTGATGAAGGTGATTCAAATGATGATAAAAGGGATTTTAATCAAACTGACACATGTGTTTATGCCTAAGGATGTCTTTGTTTTAAATTTAATTGTTTCAAGCAAATTTCTTTCTTTTCTTTTGTCAGAAAATATTACACTAAGAATGGATGAAATGTATAGATTGTGTAACTGTTCTTTATATAACTGCAATCAATTCTCTTCTGCGAAAACACAATCCCTGTATAAGTCAACTTTTTAAGTAATTGGCTTGTGAACATTTTTTATTTATATGACATGGCGTGACAAAAAGGTCTCAGGTGTCAGGTATCAAACATTAGTGTTCCACTTTCATATTACAGCATCATCGTCAAAATACCCATGTGTATATGGGTGTGATCATATCATAAGATCCATTACATGATGTTCAATATGTCAATCATCGTAAGGCAGTAAACTAGTACTAATTTATACATAAAAATAGACATTTTCCAAGCTCCAGTTATTATATTTTGTAGCATGTGCAATGTGTTGAGAAAAAATGAATAAATGAAATACTCAATTGCAGTCGTCCTCCAGATTCACATCTTAAACATGTAACCAACCACCTATTGCTTATTGAAAAATGTCCATATTCCCCCAAAATTCCATTCTTCATCAAAATTACTATCAAAGTACTTCGAAGCAGCATATACTAGACACCACTTTAGTAGTGTAGTATTATTACTGTCAGAAAGATAGCAATTTCTTGCATGATCATTTTGAGTAAAATAAATGGCATCCTATATTTTATGAAGGTGAAATATTAAACTTTTTTGTCATTTGTATATTTTCCAGGAACAGGTACAAAAATTTGTTGCAACGGAAGTATAACCACTTCAGGAATACAAACATACATGTCTGTGTCCCACTTAACATCATAAACAAACTCAGCCTTCAGATAAACAAGAGAAAAAAACAAGTCAAAATAAAATTTCTTCAAGAACCGGCAGCATTGTCACATTATCAGCCCGGCATATCAACCCATTTTACAAAAACGGGAAATCGTCGTCTTCGTTGTCATAGCAACGCACCTAAAGAGCAAAAGGAACTTCACTGCTGAGAGGCAAATGTCAATGAGATTTGCCATATTATATTTCAATATCAATCAACAAAAGTACAAGGAAACGTACTCCACATCTTTTAACCTTTTTTTAGCTGATTTCTCCCTCTGTAAATCCTCTTTGAGTCACGCATCGCCCATCATCAATTTAAAACAGACAGGTTGACATTTTCCACGAAAAACATCACCACCACCCAAACGAAACGACAATCATATCATTATCATCATCAGCAACAACATCACCTAACAAAAACGGTATCTCATTGAACGACCCGTGTCTTTTGTTGGGTGACGGGAACAAGTAAACTAACAAAGAGTGATGATGACGTGACATACAAACAAACAAACAAGCAAACAAACTCTGTGGACAAGTTTCAACAGAAGAAAAATAAATAAATAAGCTGGCAAAATAGTAAAAAGTAATGTGTAACTTTTGCTTTTTGATAAAGTTGATCTTGACAGAAAGGGTCTTTTTCTGCTAAAAAAAGGAAACGAATAGTGAATAAAAAATAGCGATTTCTATTCAGACTACAGAACACACTTTATATGAAACAAAGTGGGCGAAATATTAATACATATTTCAAACAAATAATATGATTACCCACTGTGGCAGAAATTCTTCTGTTATTGCGTCTCAGTCGTCCTTCGTGTTGAGCTCTTCCATGATGTTTTCGATTTCTAATACGAAAGGAGGTAATGGAGGTATGAAATCTGGAACTGGTGGCTGTTTCAACAAAACTGTGGAGAAACCACTTCGACGGAAATGGATTCTGGAAAAATGGCTAATCTGGATTACTCTCTTGGTCGCATCCATCTTGCTTGACTGTAAGTTTGACCTGCTTAAACTTATTTTTTTATAACTGTGGATTAACCTGCGTGCAACATGCTATAAAATAATTGACGTATCATATCATTCATGTAATCTTTTACTCTTTGTTATTTGTGGGATATTTATTATCGCAAGATCCAAAACTTTTCCAATATGAATGACGAATTTAGCAATATGTATCATTTATGCACACAAAAATTACAAAATTCAAAAGGTTGTCAAATGAAATAATTTCTTTTCTTTTTTGTTTCTAAATATATATGTACATATGTCTAGCCATATTACTGAGACATCACGCATATATGCCCATTGGTAAACAGTTTAATTATCTTCGAACAGTTCATTCGTTCATTCGTAATCTGATGACTGACAAAGTCATTCAACCAATTTGAACAAAATATACTCAATTTCAAAAGACTCGTAATTACTTATGTTTCTAATTATAGTTAACTTCCCGGAATTTCATAGTCTTCAATGCTTGATTTGATTTGCTGTATTTAGTTGCACAATATGTCCCTTTTATATATATGTTAACGTGTATCAGTATCATTCTTTATACTGATGTGCTAAAATATATAAATGAATGATAGTTTATAATAAGATTAGAAATTTATTTGTAATTTTATGCTAGTAGATATTTTGAAGTGTTCAAACACTAATGAAATGGAAACTCTCAATTTGCCTCTTGAAAACCCTCTTATGATATGATAATGTTACGATCTATTAAGTGCTCAGTCCCTTTGAAGTTTTTTTTGTACTAACAACCTAACAAAATTACAGTACAATCTCTAGTGTATGTACAAATGAAGAAAGCCTCTTTTTTCAGAACCTTTTTTTCACGCATGCATCCAAACTGCAATGAACTGATTGAATGGCAAAAGCTGTTTATTTAGCACCTAAAGATTACAATACCGTTCCATACATTCACAAATAAATAAATTTTACAATATGATCAGAAATCTATTTGGAATTTTATATTTGTTTTATATTTTGAAGTTTTTCATTTATAAGAGATGCTATCTCCCACACATACATACATGCTTAAAGGAAGCTCCTTTTCCTTTTGATTAAATCCAGGAACACGTTCCATTTGCTGCTCTGACTCTTTGAAGAAATTTTATGTTTGTGCCAAAACCCCATAAAAAACGGCACAATCTCTAATCTGTTCAGATACGAAACCTAGCTGCATAAACTTAAGCTGTTGGCTGCAATCTGCAATCAACTGAGCTTTTTTTCTAAACTGCAAACTGTAATGCACTCCAATTTGCTTTGTTGGCACAAATCAATTAACTTTCATCAACACAACAGACTTATATACACATAGCAGCCCTGCTGCTGTTGATCTGGCAGTACTTTATCTTGTGAGCGGTAGAATTCCCACACAAAAGGGATCAAAAACATGCCAGTGGGATTTCGCCATGAGATTTTTCCACCCGTCTGTATTTCACATTTTCAAGGTTTTTCATGAAAAACACAGTTCCGCCCTCACTGGATACACATATATTATGTAATCCCTTTTAATTACAATAAAATTGATGATAACTTCACAGACGTTTAAATACGTTTTTGTTAATGATGGGAAAATATCTCACACAATAATGTTTTTCCACTGTTGCCTTGCTTTTCCTTCTTTTCCTCATTTATCAAATTTTTGCCTATTATATTTTCCCTTCTTTTCTCTGAAAATTTGTTACCGAGAGAAAAAAGTAATGATAAACAGATTGGCCGGCCCACATAGCCAAAAAATATGAGAGAAATATACAACACTAATAATAAATCAATAAAAAATAAGTTTTCTACTTTTTCATCTTCTCGTGAGCGTGAATAAAAGTATGATAAATGTGTTGGGCTGTTTGGGAGAAGGTCGCGTTGCAGGGCTGCTGTGTAGCATGAAATAAACAGAGCATGAAAGGAAGAAAACTACAAGACAATCAGCAAATATGCTATAAACAAATCTTCACCCAGACCACCAAAAAGATAAACCGGGTGAAAGTATTATTTTTACTTTTTTTTCTTTACTCAAAGGAAATAAATCCACAACGGGGCATGCTGGCAATTTTTTTTAGATTTTTTACGACGATTATCATTATACAGTATTTTTTGCTTAAACAGCTATCAAATTTACTTATATAAATTTATGTAAAGGTTTTATGTCTAAATCCCTCATGCCACAAACTGTGAAGTGAGTGCAGAATAAAAGCTTAACCTTTCAAAAAAGTACACTTTTAGATCCTCCCTCGTGGATATAAGTCAAGTCATCACGATTATGGATGATTGTAATCATAGGCGTCATTATAATCATATCGTCAAAAAATGTTGATGATGAGTATGTAGTGACGACAATGAGCGTATGATGACTTTCATGATCATCCTGTTCTGTGCCAATAAAGTTAGATAATAATCCTCAAATCCGCGTAATATTTATTGATGCATGCACTCGTTTTGAAGCGTAGTAGACTCTACTATTTATAATGAAAAATGAACTAACTGAGGAAGCAATTTCCATATCGTGAAACCATAGAGTACATATGCGTTGCTGTTTGCGCCATGTTGTTTATGAAAGGGAGAGTGGGTGAGATAGACTGTGAGAGAAAGAGAGAGCAAGGTGGAGTGAAAATTGGGAAAAAATATCAGGGATGCATTCACGCATGCAACGCTACAGCTCTGAAATTTCCACAGTTTCAAATAAGCAGAACTATATTTTCTGCCAAAAATATTATTTGGGAGACGCAGTATATATACTTGTGTAACGTATGTTGTTGCGTGAATTTAGGTTTATGTGTGTGTTGTCTGTTTGTGGAGAAAATTCGAAATTGTAAAAAAATACCAAGGAAAAATATTTCACGAGAAAAAGGGGTGTACAAGGAATAAAATGTAAGAAAAACAGTACACGTAACAAAATAATGTAATGTAAGCATATGTTTTTAGGTTTTGTTGAATACCTATATACATGTTAGTTGACGATGGCGACTGTAGATTTGAAAAATTTTCTCTAGAGATTTGATGATGACTGACTGACTGACTGACGAAGAATATTGACTGGGAGTTTTTTATGAGTTACTATTGGTGGGCAACATGTTATGTGGTGAAAGTAGATGGCTATATTTAATTTAGGTAGCTAATATAAGATTGTTAGAAAAGTTACGTTGACGTTCTATTGGCTGTACAGCTTTTAACTTTTTCTGTAAATATAGTTTGGTTCATAATAGAAAGATGCATATCTATTTTGTATGGTATGAAAAATACCTTTCTCGTACACAAATCAATAAGAATGTAAATACATATAGGCTACATATTTTGAAAATAAAAATACCACATGTCCAACATTCATACCGTGTGTACCACCACCACCACTGTAGTGACTATTCTTCCAAGTAGACAAAGACAGAGTAAAATGTGAAGTTGGATGAGTTACAGGAAAGTTATGAGGAGAGCGACAGAGTGAGAGAGTATGGAAGAGTTATGACTACAAAAGTTGGACAGATATAAAAAATGTTATGACTGCAACGGAGAAAGTTTAACTTTCTTCTCCAGATGAGATAAATTGAGAGGAAACCTTTTTTTAAAAGAAAAATCAAAAAGTTTTTAAAGCGAAATCAGATGACTATACTATCACTGCTGTGCGGTTAAAGCTTTCTAGTTGAGAGACAGGTGTAATACTACTACCGGAAGTAAATTTGTAAGATAGAGAAAACAAGAATAAAAGTTTGGAAACTTTTGATTTATGACAAAAAGTAGGAAAAACTTTAAGGCGACATGTGTTCAATGCCGCCGCCTTGTGTTTTGTAATAATATTGACTATTGTGTTGGAATCTATGTCACTTAAAATCTGGATGCCAAACATTTTTTTGCAAGCTGTCATAAAATGTAAAGCATCAAATTTTAGAAAATCATAAAGAGAATCTTACAAATATTTTAGAATAATATAATAACACATGAGAATCAATTGTCAAGACCTATAAAACTGAGCTTATCAATGTTTGTAATTCTCAACTTGGAATAGGACAAGTACATCAAAGAAAAGCAATTGCATTGCAACCGCTCATGATTTAAAAAAAATATTTCGCAATATTCTGTCGGTGAAATATCGGTGAAATATTTCTGTGAAGTATCCCATGTCAATTTATTGATTCATGAAATCGAAAAAAGGAAAATAGGCTGATTTTTGGAAGACACAACCAAGCCACGCTTACTCATGTCAAAGATCATTTTCCTCTCCCATTTAACTTGTATTTATAAAAGATTTAGTTTATATTTTCCATCCTTTTGTCACCGGTTTTTCCCCAATCGAAACTTCGTTCGATATTACTTTTCTTTCTTGAGCTACTGACCATACTTATTCAGTGTCCATGTTCCGATCTACTGTCCAGTCGTTCTGGCAAAATACACTCATAATATTATTGCTTGTATTGCATTGGTTGTCCGTCGTTTTTCACTCTACTCGTGGCTCGCTGATACTACCATCATCATGAATAATTTATTATGATGCTTTTACCTTTTTTCCTCTTTTTTCTCTTGTCTAGGTTTGCCATTGTCATTATCATTTCAAAACACGATCTGTCATTTTCACCATACCCTTCTATTTTCTCTCCGACAAGCCTACTTGAAACTTACTTTTGAATTTAAAAGGAAGAGATTCCTTTTTATCCTTTTAAATAAATAATAAAACTTAAGTACATAATAGCCTCACAATAATATAATAGTGGTGACAAGGCAAATTCGGAGTGGGAATAAAGACACAAGACACATTAGAAGCTAAAGGTACCATCTGAATACCTGGTTTTTACAGGGGCATCGTGAGATGATTCCCTCTTAGCCATACTATTATTCTTTAAATATATTAATGTATGCGGGAATGATGTAAGTAGACGTTTTGTGAACCTGCTCCTGTGTCCTCATTTTCTATTCAAAAGCTTCTTTTTTTTCTTGGCAGAAATTTGTACACCGAAGTAGTATATTTTAGCTTAACCAAAGTTGACTAGAACATTCCAAAATGTATGTTATGTATTTTAACACCGTGACTATGACACACATTATTTTTGTTAAAAAGTTAGATTATAAGAGAATGAGAATGATCATGTGTTGCATTTAAATTGAAAAATTTCTCTAGAAAAATTTAAGCCTTACTGCACATATCTGTGCAACCTTATAAAAATGTAAAAAAGAGCACATATTTTTCTGGAAATAAACTATGAACCTAATATTATGCTCATGGTATACATGATGTGGTGGTTAAAAAAACCAACACGAGTACAACAATAAAAAATAAATGCAATGAAATCCAAAAAACACGTATACTTTTCTTTTTATAATTCAATTAGAAATCCCATTCATTTAGTTGAGTTTCAAGGAAAACCAGACAAAAATGTGCGTTTATTTTTACACCATCGTCCTTCAAAGTACGAAAAAAAGTAATGTTGGAGCACTTACAATAATTACTTTCCTAACACAGATAAAAATATACAAAAATATTAGGTCTTTCGTTCTATTTATTGTCCCCACAGATTTCCACCCTTTGCCCTCACGCTTTCCATACATAATGATGAATACTAAAGTTACTTAATGCCATTTTACTAGTTACATGATTCCACCCAATGGAATACCAGCATCTTGTGCGTTTTAACAGATTCTCTTTCGGCATATTTGATTGCCTTTCTTCTATACTTTCCTCGATTTTTTTGTACTTGCATTCACATAAAAAGCTTTAGGGATATTTATTTTGTTGTCCTAATTAATATGCATGCCATACATGCATTTACTTACACAAAAAAAACACAAGAGTAATGGTTAAGAGACAGAGAGAGGCCACTTAAGTAAAGCAACTTATTCAAATTGTGATTTCTGAATGTAAAAACATTTTCATGTGGAAAGTGTGCAGTTAGTTGGAATGTTTTTAGTGAGTAATTTTCTTGAAGAAAGTTGGAAAAATATGGTTTCTCAGCAACACCCACACATTCAAGTGTTGTACAACAGGAGTCGTAAGATTAAAGGGTAGACGGAGAGGAGGTTGCACATTCGAATAACTTTTAAGTCATCATCATCAAATTCTCAGCATTTCTCGAATTTTCGTTTACTTTTTTTGCTTTCATGTTAAGTAACTGCGGGGTTTGTAACACTTATGCTATTTCTCTAGAGACTACATAAACGTTTGTCAGTGGTGCTAGCGATGATACATTTTAATTGCAAGAGCTTTTGCGTGATTTAAGACCTAACGCAGATCACAGGAAAGTAATTTCTTAAAAATAAGGCTTACGATTTGGAATAAAAATGTCATTTGTTTAATTCTCGTGTTTGGGGATCTCTATCTACAGTAAAATCAAGCCAAATGTCATCCAGTTTTTAAATGTACTAAAAAATCCGTTTTAATACTACGAAATTCTTAAAGGGCATGGATACATTTAGACATACAAGCATACATCAATAAGTAGCACGTTCCATTACTTACATATCTAAATTAATTTCTTCGTAAAAGAATGTTCCGACAATGCTCATACGAGATTTATAATGGATTATGTGGTGGTGGCAGTGGCTTGCTAAACTGTGGCGGTAGTTACTGAGAAGGTTCTGAATAACATCCGCGGCAATGCCAGAAAAAAATCTCAAGTGCATATTTGTGCAAATGGTTTATTTTACTGTCTAAAAAGTGTAAATTATCATATTCACACTTCACACATCATGTACCTGTGTATATTCCTGCTACCACTGCACAATAATGGAATAATGTGTGAAATAATTTAATAAGACATGTCACACCTTTTAAGACGTGTCTCCCTAAGAGTAAACCAAGCTGAAAACACACAAGATACATTCATCAAAACCAGATTAGAATTTCGTGGTCTGTCGGTCTTCTTCCTTGCATTTCATTTCCATAATATGTCATGTTACATAAATGCCTTACAACTGCTTTTTACCTAACCTTACTATGATTCCCTGCAACATGTAATCTTGACATTCCCTCAAAATTCCACTGAATAAAATCTGGCTGTTTTGGCATACCTGAGTGTATTTTCTTTTAGCTAGATAGATTGTGGCTCCGTCCGGCTACTCTACCTAATTTTTCTTTCCCTACGAAATATTCCACGGAGAGAAAACGTGAGGATGGTGATGATGATGAAAATATGATCACATTTCAAAATTCATCCATAAAACATGACATACTTTACCTCAGCTTTTTGTCAAGTAGTCCTTCCTTCTGCTGCCCTGCCATTTCCACTAATATGCATGCCTTGCACACTTCCACTTATTCTCTTGACTTGGAACTTTGGCCCTGGTATGGTCTTTAGTTTTTTATGCATGAAAAATTGGTTTTTGTTCAAGCGACATTCGTGTATTGTGAAAACCCTACTAGCCTTTCGATGCTGCTAATATTACCTATTTTACCCTTAAAATCTAAACTTATAACCTGACATCATATCACATCTCTTCCCCCAACTTGCATTTTTCTTTCTTTCCACAAAAAAATCAATCTCCATCTATTTTTCTTGGGTTTCTTCATAGGGTTCCTCCATTTACTCTCTTGCTGTGCCACACTTCAGTATTACGAAGTTCTAACGACATTTGTAATGGCAGCAGCATTTACGTGAACCTCAGTAATAGATCGATAAACGGTAAAATCAAGTGCCAGTTTGCCAAGTTGTTTTTTTAAAGTAATTGATTTAAATTTATTTTCGCAACTTGATAATATAACTGTCATAAAAGTCTAAAATTACAAAATTATGAACTTTTAAATATTTCAACTGGTCAATTTCTAACTGCACAGTAATACATTTAGAGTAGATACATCAACCCAAACAAACTAATTACAATAAATTTTCATTATGTAAGGAAGTAACGATATTTAAGGACATCATTTTGAAAATAAAATTTTAATGCCTAGTTACAATAATTAAATTTCCATTTAAAAAAATTACTGAACGCCACCTTAAAAAACGTCAATAAATGTTTTTCTTTTTGAACAGTATAGTCAATATAGACAGTATTGGTGTAATCTATAGACTACCCTACGACTAACCCTACCCATCAAATTTGAGAGCAAATTCTTGTTTAAAAAATCCTCTATCTTTTATGGTAAGCTTTCATCTAACGCCGAGCTGGTCAACCAATATATTAGCCGAAAACTGTACAAAAAGTCGACTGAAATTATGAAGTTCTGCGATAGAGTCTGGCAATATGTTATATAAATGCACTGTTGCCATCAATATCACATCTTATATCTTGCCATCAATATATCTGCCATGTGCGCATTTATTAATTGCTGACGAAGGACTACCACAAAAATCGCTGGCAATAAAAAGCACATTGGGATATCATCGTTTTAGTAGTAGGTAATGGGAACACATGGATTAAATGGGATTAATGATGGTAATGATAATAGCTTTTTTCTTTTGATGCTGAATGGCAGTAGCATTTAATTTTCATAACCTTTTCTAGCAGATGAGAAATGGGAAGAGAGTTACGTGCATACCTCTTCCAAGAAAACGCAATTTAATGTGGAGGATATTATATATGTATCCTATTATCTTCCTTTTGGAACTATAATGCAACGCGATGGTTCTAGTTTCTCTCTCTCGCTCTCACGGACAGTTTTATGTGATGAATTCAAATTTCTCTTAATGTCCTTTAAATAAGAGTGGTTTACTTGATGAAAAAGCCAACTAGACAAGCTGTGTAGTTTATAGCATAATAAACTTGACAAAAGGATATAGAGAAATTACGACTTTTAAAATGGTGACAGCTCAAAGACATTGAAAATTTGAAATGCTATGACCAATGACACCAATGGCATTCAATTACTTAATTTGAAATTATGTTATGGTTAGGAATTGATCAGATGAATCTATCAGATTTTGAAAGCCTAATAGAAATTATTTGATCTATTAACGGACAGACGACAATGCTATCCTGTTCAGCTTGCTCACACGTTGATAAAAGTAATCACAATGGGTGCACTAATGATAATGGTAAAAATCAGTCGAGTGAAAGTGAGACATAAGAAATACATAAATATAGGTATGCATAGATAGATGAGAAAGCTAGCAGCAAACCACCGTCACCCACGACTAGTGCAATTTGCTACCCGCACCATATACACTACCAGAGAAGGGTAAACTTTAATCTAAAATGCAGTAGTGGAAAGTGTGTAAACTGAGGAATTGGAATTGTGGAGAAAGCTAACGGTTTGAAAAGAGAAGAGGAAATGGAGTAATAATGAACGTGAGCGAACATGCTAGAGGAACATGAAGAGATGAAGAAAAAGGATAATGGCAAACGACACAAACATTTCCACATAAATTCACAGTATTCGCAGTGCTGATGGCGATGGTAGCGGTGACAGTGGCACTATCCTCTCTCTCTATCTCATGGGTTGTGGTACTGATGTGGTGATTGTGATGGTAACACCAGTGGTCTCTCTACTGTCTTCTGGTCTCGTGGTGTGCTACTACTGCTGAATGGAAAACGGGAGCCAAAATATTTTTTTTTGTAGATATATGGAAAAATGGGCAGATAAAATGTGCGCTTGATGATCGGCAAATGGATTGGATTGAGGTTTGAAGGGAGGAATGTTATGGAGAGGAATTTTGGAAATTTAGGAGCAGAACAAGAGCGACACTTTTTAAGTGTCCCAAGCAATATAGTCACATCATCACGAAAATAAGTAGACAGAAAGAGAGTTTAAATTCACAAAGTAAAATAAAATGAACGCAATTCACATGGGCCTCTCACATAAAAGCAAAATAATAAAAGCTTTCATTCCGGCCCGTAATGGCAACACGAACTACAACAAGCAACGTGAGCAAATTTTTATCCCGTTCTAAGCTTACTTGTCTTGTTAAATTTGTCACGGTTCGAATTTGAATTACTTAGTTCCAAAACTATTTTTCTAAAAAAAACAACGTAACTGGGCCAAGTGTTTCCTTAAAGAATAAAATAATGTAGAACCAAGATTTTAAAATAATCCTGTCCGATGAAACGTCCTTTTTACATATAGCATAGCATAGAAAAACAAGTGAAATACTGTTTTGATAGTGTTGACGGTGGTAATGAAATGATGTTGATGACGATGATGCATAATTACGGACGTGCCGAAAAGGGTGATTTCCCTATTACTATTCCGACGGAAGACTAAAAAGCATCAAGTCATGTTGAAAGTTTGAAAGCGAGACTACACACGAAACGGCGATGAAGATGACAGTAAAGATAGGTGATAGGTAGTTAAATGGGCTACATTATAAGTAACATTGCAAAGTAACTAAAATGAAATATGTAAAGGTGAAACGACAAGAAAAGACACGACACACAGGAAGGAAGCAAGGCAGGCAGTCAGGTCACAATTCAATTAAAATTCCTTCAGTCTTTCACTTTCACTCGCATATAACCTCTCTGTCTCTTTCATTATACCTTGAAGGTATCTATCTACCCCCGCCCCATCTTTCTATCCTTCTTTTGGGTTTCTTCTCAGCGTACATATTTTCCTTATATATCACCACCGCCTTTAAAATCACATAGAATTTTATCGTCAACGCTAATTCATCTTATCCTACGGCAGAAGCAAAAAGAATATTATTTTTTGCATGGCTCTATACTCACTTCAACTCTATTATGTTTACAAAGAGGTCGAATCGAGCTCTTTGAAATTCATTTTATACCTTTTTACTACTAGTCGGCTTTGATTTTTCAACAGTCTAAATTGCATTCTACGAATCACAATGAACGACACAGGGAGTGACCCTATCTGTGAAACAAATTCCTTTTGTAACATTTATTTTATTTGGTTTAAATAAACAGGTATCTGTAAAGGAAGCTCTTTTATATTGCATTTTACTTGAACAATTGTAAATCAAAAAAAGAAGAAAATCGGTTTAGCAAGTTATTAATTGAAATTGGATTCTGTTTTAATTTACAGCGATAGGTTTTGTATGCACAGACAACAACATTTTCTTTCTAAGAATACAATTTTTTATCCTTTACTTTCACTCTTGTTCTGCAACAAATAAAAGAAGGGGAAAAAGCTATCATTTAAAATAGAATACAAGGAAAACCCGCTTTAACAAACAAAAGTAATATGTATGAATGGCACGTTGTACAAAAAAAGCAATAAAGTCAGCAAAAACTTGTTTTAATGCCAGAAATAAAGTTATTTAATGACATGAAATGAAGAGAATGAGTACATGAACATGAATCTTACTCCAAAAGACAGGCAAACACACAAATTTATTTTAGTCCTCGAAAAAAGTATCTGTTAAAAATGTTCCTTCAGGCTGTACCCCTAGTCTGTCCTTCCTTCGCCCCAATAACTCGAAAAGTATACAGAATTTTACAGTTGTTTTTTTGCAACATGTTTCAACGGTTCCTTTTTCAGGAAAATGGTATTTACCTAGAGTTTCCCTGCAGTGAATATGGAAAATTTGTAAAACTGAAAGTTAATGACTCAAACTCTATTCATACGGCTGATTAATTTTCAAAAAAACAAAATGCGACAAATGATTGGATTCTTGAATTTTATTATTAATTTTGCTACTTGAATTTTTTTGTGTCTATTTTAAATTAAACGTTCAATTTTGAGTTTAATTAATTTTATCCTAATTTTAATAATTCTAACTTTGAGTATCTGGCATAGCAGTTACAACGATTGTTTGTACCATTCATTCATATTTTGTGTTTTTTCTTCTTTCATCAGAATAAAAAGACCAAGTTCTAACTAAGCCGACATTTTAAGGACAACTAGCCCTGCTTCGTGTAGTCAATCTACGTGGTTTTAATAGTCATCTAAATGCAATCTACCTTTTTTGTGTTTGTATATCATTTTAGCCTATTCCAAAAAAACATACATAAAGAACAAGTTTGATCTTCATTTTATCATTTTTTGTTGCTTATGAAAAAAGTAAGTGGAACTTTTACTGTAGAAGATGAGAACGGGAACGGCAGCAAATGATATGTAGTCAAGCAATAAGCAATTCCATTATATTCCATCCTAGATATCGTACTCCACTGAACCAGCAACACAACCAACCAAACTACACAAGCCATTTTTTGTTGTTCTTCTTTACTTAAAAAAGTTTATTTCTTCTTTTCGTTGCCTTCCTTTTAATATCTTATCATTTATCGTGCTTTGATTTGATGACGATCCAAGGACTGCGCTGAATTGAAATAAATTTGCTGATTGCTCCTTGTACTCTTCCACTACTTCTTTTTCATTTTTGTAAGTGCTACATTTCCTCTCTATGAAATTTCTTCTTATCGTCAGTTCAATGTCTATAAAATCTGCAGTGTATATTCTTCATACAGCTTGATTTTCCCAAGTGTTTCGTATCATTCCCTACTCATCATTACATATCACAGCATTCACGCAGTGAAACGATTAAACTTTTAGCATTAGTTTTGAGAAAAGGTAGATGCCGAAATGTATTGATGACGCTTTTCACAAATTCATATACATACACATTTAAAAACACCAATAGAAAAAGAGTATGCAAAGTATAATTGGAGTTTTTTCTAATAATAAAGACAATATTTGCTGTCAGTTCTTTCCCCTGTTCTTGGAATCCAACCCCTCATTTACAATAATGCACATCAATAACTAGAGTAATGGTTATAGTTTTTTGCAGCTGCTATAATAAAAGTGTTTAGAGTTGCCGTCTTTATTTCCGTTTCCCAACTAAATGACAATTGTAAACCATTATGGTTTGTACGCATAAATATACTACCATGTACTACTTCTAAGATGTTATCGTTTCAATATCAATAAGCATCCCAATTTCCCTACTAGTCAATATTTACCATTTCAACCAAATTTATCCTTTCCTTTTTAGCTGCCTTGTCACTAAAAATTAAGAGACAAAGTTTGTGTTTCTATTGTATGTTTAATATCGGGTTTGCCCACATCAGTTATTGGTAGACAAAAAGGCATGCAATCTGATGATGAGGATTTTGCTATTAGTCTGTGAAAATGTGACCGCTCTGTAAATAATACTTCAAAAACACCTTATCAATTGATCTCAAATTTGGCATGCAAGTACAAACCCTTTCTTACTTACCCAAAGGTCAATTTTACAGGAGCACATTACAAGACACTATTGGAAAGTGCCGATCGATTTGAAACAATGTCAGAAAAACTTGAAAGAGATATTTTTGAAAGCGCTACTTTCTTTTGTTGGTTTTAAATGCATTTGTTAAAAAATATTATTATTATTGTCTGGCAAAAGTTCATGGACCAGAGAAAAATACACGGGAAAATGGTTCTAGTAATGTGATAGAGTATAAAGATGCTTTTTTGTAATAAAACCTCAGAAATAGACACACTATTTTATTCCTTCTTCTGACTGACCAGATCCCCATAAAAACTTGAGTACTGTCTCTGTCGACTTATATCTTTGTACACATAAACACGCACAGTCGAGCAAACCAACAAAAAAAGCTAGATCTGACCCTCACATGGCATGTTACAAACAACGAGTCGATTGAAAACAAGGGAAAAGAGGTAGTGACCCTTGCAATGGAACACGAAATGGATATTCAATATTATCATTTTTTCTATGAATCGTTTTGAATGCCAAGCATACCTAAAACATACATACAATATTACATGTTCACCACAGTTCAGTGTGCATGTGCATGGTCGATTTTTTCCTCTTTCTGGATACTTTTCAGTGCCAAAAATATGTGTCCAAGTGCACAGCAGCGAAAATCCTCTTCCAACTTGAAACGTTTGTTTATCTACCTCTCTTTAATGTTTTTTACACAATAGCTGTGAACTATCTCTATCTTCCCATCATTGTACCCAAAAAAAGAATGACGGGTGTAAGTAACATGACGATGGCCTCAGGGGTTCATGAGGATCCTTATTTATGCTTTCACTTTGGTTCATCTTTACTTTTATTACAGCTATCATAACCGTTTAAGTTTTACCATTATTATAATAACGTATTGAATGTTCTTTAGCTGCGCCGTTTTGTGCATGCTTCCATGTAGTTTTTAGCACCATCATGGCTGCCAGCCCCGTTGAATAATGGATTACTATTATTATAGAACTTTCTTGTATTTATCCCGTGTCTTACTTTCTTCGACTGATCTTAACTCTTATTGTTGGTTTTCTTGTAGACGGGCTGCTGAGTAAAGTGTAAGTAAACATGTTCAAAACAAAACCAACAGAACGATCGAACGAACGACGCGTCGCGACGGCTGCTGTTGTCGAAAGTATAAGCCACAAAGTGAAGTTGTTTTTCTCGCGTGCTTTCAAAAAATTCTTTATAGATTTATCATAGCTGTGCAAGTATAACCAAGATAAAGTTTAAAGGAAATCGTATAAAGTTACCCAAAAACAATATCGGTTTTTTTTGTTATACGGGTAATGTAAGACTTTTTCTTCTCAATAAACGATGAAAAACTTCAAAATTACCTTTCAAACTAAAATCTCATGAAAGTCTTCTCAAAGTTGTTCGCATTTCTTAGAAATATGTGTAAAATTAGCCAGGGTCAAAAGCGAACTTATTAGCACAGTTGGTTATGACATGACATCAGTGCAATTTTCATCAGAGGATATTTATGTATTTTTAAAGAAACAGGTTGAATGAGATGAGGTACTACCACACATGTCAGTCAATCTCATAAATGTAATCACTCTGTCGTCCTTGCGTCGTACCATATCATGTCCGTCCAAGTCTAGTTGGGTTAAGATGTTTGGTGATATTGAAATTGTTTTTGTTTGTGTGTGGTTTGCTACTATGCATGTCTTGGTAGTTCACTTTGATGATAAATTTCTAAAAAGATTGAAGAGAAACCCAAGGATAAGTTTATATACATTCATTAAATCATATAATATGAACACACACTTGTTTGTGGGATAAGTATTTCAAATACGCCCACCACCACCAGCATCACCATCATAATCGTTCCATACTCCCAGCTCTTCCGTCTAGAATTTAGCAAAAGCAACCGCCACTATCATCACCTCCATCTCCCTTCATACCAGCACCGGACAATATATCATGAGTCCACTTTTATTTTTCGCAGAACAAAATTTATTAGATTCCGTTCCACTCCATCCATTCCTTTAGACGTTCCTCCAGCAACATTTAGTTGTGAAGCAATGCTGGTTCAATGTTGTGTAGATATAGTGGTTCTGGTTACACACACTTCACTCACTTGAGTTATTTTGGAATGTGCTTATTCTCTACTCTCTACATTTCTCTTTGAGAGTTTAATAAGTAATAAATTATCTTTGATGGTCAATTCAATTCCTCGTTTTTCCGTCGGATATCTGAATCAAATCCTTCACACGTACGTATGGTTCCCAACCCATCCATCGCCGCCCACACACCCTACCTTTCTCTACTAACCTGTCATGTCAATGTATTAAAACATCTATACAATGTATGTAAGAAACTAGGTTAAGTTTATGAGTTTGTAGAAAATGGTTCAAGATTCACTTCTCTCATTGTTTAGAGCTGAGCAAAACATGCTCAGTTGTTGTAAACTGATATCTAATGAGAAAGATAATGATTCATATATATGTATATACGTATCACTTTCAGCCAACCTTTATAAAAAATACTGAACGTGCAAACTTGTTACCAAACCGGAGATAGTGGTCATTTAAAAGAGATTGTGAAATCCAATAAAAAATAGCATGCATTCAAGAGAAAAGAGACAAAATATTTTTGTCCGTGCGAAACGTCTAGTCTGGAGAGAGTGAAAGGTGGCGTGTAAAACTTTGCTCTGTGCAACAACCATCTGGAACATCAGTTAAGTCTCCACATAAATCACTTAAGTAGCCTAGCCAAAGTTTATTAGTTGCACCAGAGAGTAGACAAACTGTAGTAATGTAACTTCCATTCATTTACCATTATTTGCTATTGGAGGTTGAGGTTCTTGGTGTGTGTGTCCCTTAACACCACCAGTATTACCATTAGTTCAAGACTTGGTAGTAAAATGGCAATGATATTTTTTTGAAATGCTGAGTTTTTTAAAGCACATTTTTTTGCAGAGGCACTAGATATATAGACAAGAAGAAAATAATCCCTTTTTCTGTAGTAAGTTGGTTGACTTTCTTTGACTGGCTGGCTTCCATTTTTTTCTCAAGTGCAATTGAAAAAAATCATTTTCAAACCAATTGAGTAAGGGAAAAGCAATTTTCATGTTGGAAACGTGCGAGTTTGCCTCATACACATTTACCTACTACCGTTGCGTTCTTTCCTCTCCACAACTTTCAAAGTCAAGTGGGGGAGTGGGGAACAGACCGAGTGCGGTGAAGTGTATGTGGAATTTGGAGAAGAGAAAAAAATGAGTGGAATAAAGCATGCATACAAAAAAAGAAGGACAAAACTCCCATTTCCTCATCTTTTTTCTTCAAAGAATTTTTTTTCCTAGCATATGCAAAGAATCCTGAGAGTAAGAATAGTAGCCCTGATAGCAAGGTAGCAGATTGTAATAATGGTCTTTTCAGTTGTTTTTTCATTCACGTTTAATTTAGTACTAAAACGTGTGAAATAGTTTAGATGAGTGGGTAATGTAAAAAATCAAAGGAAATATACTTTCTGAAAAAAAAACTGGGAAACTATTTTAATAGTGCAATAAACTACACTCTTCCTGGTTAACTTTAGCACAAATAATTTGCACAATTATTACGCATGAAATTTGAATGTGGGTCATATAGCATAAAACGAGTCATCTTTTTCAACGATGAACATGGAATGCAAAGTCAAATCACAACTCAACTCATCAGAGAACAAAACATAGAAAGTGGAACTAAAAGAACCTTCAAATTATTTTGACGAGATGGTTCTGAAATAACAACAGATGTTGTTTTTCTACTTTCTACTTCCTGTTGCTGTTGCTGGATGGATGGATGAAGCAGAGCAATTAGTGTTGAATGAAAAATAGTAACAAAGGTTGGGTAGAGGACGCATAAAATAATGTAATAAGTAGAAATAAGTTTATCAGTCGGAGTAATAATAATAGAGACTTTAAAGGAAACCGTAACAATATGAATATTTATGTATACATAATGTATTTTAGTGTGTGCACAAAACTGTTAGGTGACTTGACTAATGAATGAATGGACAAAGCTGAAAATGAATTATAAAAGAGCACATGAACACCGCTCGCCCTCACATGGTTTCCATTAAGGCTGTTTTTGGAATTACGATTGCGACAGATGAGCGACTTGGTTCTAATGGAAACGGTGTACAAACAGCAAAATAATTTACGCTAGACTTATATTTTCGTTCGAGTCCGATATCGGTGCATGCTCGTATAAATGATCTGTTTCTGGTCAATTTGTAGTAGTGATAAATGTACAATGCCCATCAGGAGTTGGAGAAAATCTGCAGAACAAAAATAAAAGTGGGTTAGCTTTTCCCACGCTGTTTTATCAAGCTCAAAATACGTAATCAATTTTTCTGCAGTTGCTATATGAACGTACAAAAGCATATTATTTGAATATTATTTGCATGAACATTACAGTTTAAAACAAATTCTGATGTATTTTATTAAAATTTAAACTACACTTGTCCTACAGCACGGTTCATTTTGTTCTCTAACACGAGCAAACGTTATTTGGAAATAGTAGAACTTTTAAAATAATAATCTTACTTATTCAATTAACTATGGATCAAAGTATATTAACATCATGCTATGATTTGGTAGTTGATTTATATGAAAATGGAAATGATTGGATATCGGCTAAATTTCTAGATCACATCTGCCTCAGCACGGAGTATTCGATTAAAAAGAATTTGTTGAAATAATAATATAACAACATTATGCATCTTTCATCACATATTCATTTATTTGTATTCTTACAGGTGCCTACGGTGACGTTATGTGTTACGAGTGTGCATGGCAAGGTTCCACTCCCCTACCATCCACAAATGATGGCGTAAGTGATGTTTGTCGACCCCATAACTTCAACGTGGACGTTGTACACAAGATCAAGTGCGCCAATGGATGTAGCAAGCAAGCTCTTTATGAATTTGGTAAGCCCAACTGCTAACTAAACCGTAATTAAATGTTCTTAGAAATTCATTACTATTGTTATGAGAATATCATTCGAAGATGTTGAGACATACTACAATAACATTAAAAAATAGTTACGTTGGGGATATTATTTTATAGTAATAATCATAATATGACTTGTCCTTGAGGTGGAACGAAAGAAGTCAGTCAAACGAAAGAAAAAGTTGCAATGAAACATTTTGTTACAGCAGCTTTTTCCGTTCGAGCATACTCTTTTTGTATGGATCACAATCATAACAATCCGGTTTTCCAGACAGACATGACTTTGATAAAAAGATCTATAAATCCACATGTAACTGGTAAATTTTTCGAAGCGTTTTCATTCAAAGAAAAACGTAAATTGAAGGTTGCTTACAGCAAAACAGATTCCTGGAGTTACAGTTACACTGTTACACTAAAATAAAATCTGTTAAAAAGCAGACCAATGTCAAATCGAAGCAAGGAGACAGACATAATCATCATCGGCAAGTCAACACATACAACTGATAGTTTCAACATTACCAATACATACTTACGGAAAACAAGATTTGTGGGTAAAACATGTAAAAAGAGTTTAAAAAGTCTAGGCAGTAGATAATATGCAGTGTATTTTTTATGTCGACCAGCCATCAAAAATTTTGATGTCACCGATTTGGCTGATTTTTGGCATACATGTTAGTA
>JAQFXM010001287.1:0-33979 GCA_034693345.1 Entomobrya multifasciata
TCAAAGCGCATATAACGTTGCAATTTTTATGACGTGCCAACCAACACAGACAACTATCTCCCACGTACTTGCATGCACTTTTACAATAAAGTAAAACCACCACACCCAAATAATGTCCACTAGAACAGGTCACTATAATATCATAGAAAACCTTCTTTTTCCTGCCGATTTTGTCGATAAATAAAAACCTATATTTTATTCTAATAGTTTTATTTTAAAATTTCATTCAAAATAACAAAGAATACAATCCTTTATTTTGTTTACAAGTATGCGTCTTGTTTGCATACGTTCTTGTTAATTTTTACTTTTTTCTCATTGAAGTCTGCACAATTTAGAAAAGAATGTATTGTCTGATTTTTATTTACCTATGGGTATAAATTGTGGTATAAGAAGATGAATGTATGTGGCTATGTGTGTATAACTTGTTCAGTTCTTTGGGTAGCTATAGAATGTAATTATCATTTCGTTATAAAACCAAAAACTATAATTCATAATTGAACAATTAGATTTGGAAAAAAAATTGGTGTTAATTTTCGGCATAATGTGCAGAAAAAAAACTTGTTCTGACCTAATACATATATTATCGGCTCCCACATCCACATACATATCTGTATGTACTTAAGTAATTTGCAAAATATTTGCATGGATACTATTTTTAACTTTAAAACGCTCAAATATAGATACTGGTTTATGCTGGAAAAAGGCAGTAGCAGTGACAATGCACTTTTTCTTTTGCTTGGATGTAAACTTTACTACTTATATTTAAAACGCGAAAATCAGTTTTAAATGCCTTTTCAGGTGATTACTGACACTTTTTTTTAACATGTAGAAATTTTCTATATCATAACATTTTCAAAAATACCTCAAGTTACAAAAACTTTAAGACCAAAGTGAAAGAGAAAGAAAGTATTTTTATAATGTGTAGCAACTGGATGAAATCATGATCGTAGCTAGTAATCCCACACTAGTAAATAGTAAATACCATACAGCATGCTTCGTATGCATTGTTATAATATATTAATCCTGATTCATCATTCACACTAATATCCATGCACTGATTCCAAATTTCAATCTGATTCATTTCGCATACTCATTCGTCATTCGTTGACTCAAATTGATACAATATAATATAGTCTAAAGCTTTTCGAAATACAACGACCTGCCATTTTAATATGCATTGCACATTTTGTTAAACCGTGTAAGCACGTCCATACGAAACTCTACATTTACTGCATTTCCCAAAACGACATGTGCTATGAAAACGTTTCCTTTTTACGTATTTTAAAAATGTAATAGTGAATGCCACTTAAGTCAACAATGTAACGACTACTGTGATATTAAATTTGACTGTAGTACTATGATGCATTGAGTTGCGAATTTCAATTCTTTATGGAATTCATTAAACTGTCAGTCCACAGCAATCACATTCTAGTTTTATTCTCTGGAAGAGCAAAGAAGTGTAAACTAGTAATTTGGCATCTTTCGTTGTCACCATTATAATTGCAGCGAGTAACATTGCATTTGATTCCATTTTCTTTTCTTTTTCATTGTTACTGTCACATTAAAGAAATTTAAAAAAAGATTAAGTTCTATTTCCTGAAAACTCTAATTTTGGAATTTCATTTGGCCTTGTCAAATAATCAAAAATTTACTCGTGCAGCTTGCATATATGCATAATCAAAAATAAATCTGAATGGAGTGCATCACTCCTCCGAGTAAAGTAAGTTAAAATTAAGCAGCAAAAAAAACTACCTATCCTTTGATCTTGTGAACCCTTCATAATTTCATTTAATTAGATTATAGCGTTAATTAATCTGCTACGTCATTCTGTTACATTGATGCTTACAGCTTGAATCATTAATATTACTACGTGGGTGTTCTTTTTTCCATGTTATATGCTTTAATTCATTCAAATTCTTTGCTTGCTCATTAACAACTGCTTTTTTAAACATGAAATCAAAATACAGAAATTGAATAGTTATCCTTAACTTTGTGTTTATTTTTTTGTTCATTTTACAGGGTCGGCCTTTCGGCCATCCGCCTCTTGTAGTGACCTTCGGATACGTTGTTCTAATAGTTGCAGTGATATTTCCTAGTTATGTGCAAGGTAAATACTCAACATACCAATTTCTATTGTTCATTCAAAAAATACATTTGTTCATACAGTCAAAATATTTACATGCAAATTGCTCTTTATCATGTCTAATAATAACATAAGAGTTAACAAACGGAAAATGAATCGTCATATCGTAAATAGCATCATCGCTTTGAGATCAAACTATAGGTGTCCCTCTAAATAATATATGAATTTCCAATCCAGTGAGCATTATCCAGAGAAAATCTTTATAAAAAATAGGTTCGTTGTTTTGTATTTTATATTGCTAAACTTCCGCAATTTTGTGAGTCTGTACGGTGAAGTATACCTGGAGCAATTTTTCACGTGCTGATAATCATCTTTCCTGCTGGCGTTTGAAATTGTAGTCCTAGCTGTTGTGCAGCGATGCGACCTTGGTCTTTGTTCTAAATTTACTATCTCAAAACATTGTATCAACATTACGCAGAAATTCAAACATGTTTCCTAATAATCAATGCTTAAAAAATGTATGTGCCCAGTAAGTAGTTCTATGACGTAGTTAGTAACTGGAAAATAAATTTATCCATGTTAGGTCGAAAAAGAAAATAATACCGAATCAGGTTCCTGGCCAACAAAAATGATATTAAAATAAGCATGGTACGCTGCGCCCTATTACCTTTGTTGTCTTTTTTTCTTTTGATGTTTTATGCCCTTGTTTGATACCCTACTATTTGATGATGACGATTGACGATGATGAGACGTTTGTATTCGGGTCTCGCATTTCATATAATTCTTCATATCATACAAATTGCGTCTCATTTTTCTCATGAATAAAGTATTCAGTTTGTTCAACCGAAAAAATCAAAATTCAATATGCCATAAGCGAAAGTAACGACAATGTATTAGTAATGATCTTCTATTGTATTTGCTCGATATATGTATGGATGCACCATCGTTACTTGTAGTCAGTTCTATCACGTTTTCTTTCTCTTCTTTTTGTTCCGTAGGTCAATGTTTTGGTGGCGTGGAGACATATGAAAAGACAACAGGAATGGCATTATCCGATGGAGATCCTCAAGGACTTCTCCACCAGCCTGGTGCCGCGGTCACAAGGGACTGCACTGCAGTTTGTAGACAAAGTCCCACTTGCAAAGCCTTCAGCGTCGGTATGTTTGCATAAAATATATGTATGGTTTCTTCTTGAGAGTGAGAATGACTTTTTAAAGCTTAATTTATATTTTTGTATTCTAAGTATGCTTTTGTTACTTGTCTATTTCGGTACAATCTCATCTCATTCCACTTTTTTATAAATTCAAATGTATGCATGGTTTCAGCAATGATAGTAATCCGAAAGGAATAGAAATAGGATCTGAAACTAATATTAAGTTATATGGTTTTCTGTTGTGGGTAATAATATACTGTTGTGTACTGGAAATTTAATGAGATTTTTTCTCTTGGTGTTGACAGATTATGACAAGTCAAGATGCGATTCTTACGAAAAAGATTCGGTGGGCCGTCGTGATAAGTTGAGAGAAGATGCTAGATCAAACTTTTTCGAAAAAGTTTGCTTTAAAGGAGGTGAACATAATACCATCATACATCATTATTTATTAAAATCAAAAAAGTTTTTTCATTTAAATAGAAGAAAAGGAGATAAACAACTTGTTTTTAATTTTTTATGTTTTTTATAGTCACAAACTTTCAGCAAACATGTGGAGATCGACTGTGGGCGTTTGAACGTGTTGTGGGAGCTTTCTTGGAGGGATTTGATGATAAGGAGGAACGTTCTGTCCAAAGCAAAACAGACTGTGAAAAGATGTGCCTGATGGAAACCGAATTTGTTTGTCGGTCAGTATAATAGAAGAAATAAAAATGATTATCAAGACATTTAAATTGCTATTAGATTGCAGAACAGTTTTTGCATGATGCATATATCGTTATATATTTTATTTTGGGGTAATCAGGTCAGCGGAATACGATGAGTCCCTCAAAGTATGTCGCCTCAGTAGGGAGGATCGAAGAACACAACCAAGTGCATTTAGACGACAGCATGGTGTCACCGTAGATTATCTGGAGAACCAATGCGTGAAACGTAAATACAAATCTTGTCATCTTTCTTTTTTGCTACACACAATTTCTCCAGTCATATCAACATCATCATCATGATGGTCACCAGACCAAACTGGATGGCACCTGCACGTACACAATATGACATGCACTTTATAGGCACTTTCTCTTCTCTGAGTTTTTCCAACTTGTATCTCTACATTGTATCCATTTTATTTATCATCTCCACAGAGTTACCCGACTGTAGATACACTTCCCGTCAAGATGTGTCCGTCATTTCAATGGATGAGTTGCAGTATGCCGCATCTCGTGAGGACTGCCAAACACTATGTGATCTCGTAAGTCGAAAAATAAGATGAGCGCGTCAAGCAAGGCGTTCGATTCAATAGAACACTTGGATAAAGTAGATGTTATCAACATAAAAAAAGTTTTCTGAGGGAAAGTTTTTTTTATCCCAAAAGAATCATAACAAAGATCATGTTTGCCTATCGTTTTTTTACTGATTTGGGGATCTCGTTCCATTGATCTATGATCTTGGCATATGCATGCTTTATAGCAACGTAAACTGATCATATTCTCATTATTTCTATAGTGGTTAGTGGTTACGCAGCTAGGAAAATCAAACGGCACAGTACAGACTACAGAGCACATCTCTGTAAATTGTGTATGTAACAGTAGAAGATTTTTTTTGTTGAAGATACTCATGTAACATGAATTTAAAAAAGAAGCAGGCTCACATAAAAGCATGGCTATTTGTGTATTTTTATTATGTAACTTTATCCAACACAAGTACCTAAAACCACCTTCGACTTCAATAAATAAACCCGTTTGAGATTTTCCAGAATATTATTTGATAAGTTGTTGGAGAAGGTAACAAAATTGTACATTTGGGAGGGAGGGAGCCATCATCATAGGTTTCCATTCACAATTTATAATGCATAAGTAATAGGATATCAGATGTACAATATTGTATTTCGGGTCGTAGTATACCAACATTTGGATGATTGCATTACAATTTTTCACCGTTTATAGTTGATGATAAGTTAATACTTTTAGCTATACTAATGTTACATTTGGAGACTTCATTTGGCATTTTAGTCAGTGGAGAAATGAAAAGATATTGCTTTCATATCATGTTTTCCCCTGTCGATATAAAATGAAACGCGAACAAAATGCATTTTACTCTTTGGCCAAAATCATATTGATAGACAATCGTTTTTGAAGTATTTCAAAGGGTTCCTTAAATCAATAAAATTCTCAAAACTGAAACACTGTTTAGAATTGATGATGGATAACTGGCTTTGCAACTTTTGTGCACAGTTTAAGCAGATTTATCACTATACACAACCTAAGTATACTATCTAGTTGAATTAATTTCTGAATTTCATGTTTGAAGAAAGTAAAAAAATACCTTTTTCTGCTTTCTTAGGCTCGTGGATTTAGTTGTCGTTCCACTTCCTTTGCTGCAGATGAGAACCGATGCTATTTAAGTGCAGACGACTCGGTGAGTTTGATGGGTGCCCCGTTGCCACACAAAAGGGGAGCTGTGTTCTCGGAAAAGCAATGTTCAGTCAGTAAGTTTCATCGAAGAGAAATAATAAAATGAAAGAATAATGGAGATACTGCGTACTGCTCATATTATGATACACTGCTAGTATAATAATAAAATATAATTAATTCTTCACCCTTCTTTGATCCTTTTCACCCATTCTTTTTTTGATTTCTTTTGAATAGACCATTGTGAGGATGGACTGTTCACGTTTGAAAAGGTAACAGGTCACTTTCTCCGCACTGCCAAGCAGGAGCCCATAAGTCTGAATGCAAATGCACCTGGTGTCACTATGGAATGCGTGGAAAGATGTCGAGACGCTGGTGCGGATTGTCCTGCCTTTGTAGTAGATCATTCTGCCATGAGATGTTTTAAACTGGACAGGAACACACAGGGTCGTGGTGAGGAGCTGACAAGACGGGAGGGACAAAACTACTTTGAAAAGATTTGCCTTCGAGGTAATATTAAAAAATGTGGTTGTCATACAATAAGAAAATAAAAAGAAAGTGTAAATGTGTCAATAAGGAGATTTCTTAGTGCTGTGCCTCATATTAATTATTTTCTGGTCACAAAGACTATTTGAGTTGAGTTGTATTTTTCTTATTCTATTATTATTTTTATTAGGCAATACGCGTGGCTGTCGTGGACGTGCTTGGGCATTCGAACGAAGACCAGGAAGGGAGCTTAGAGGTCATGATGATCTTGTCATTCATCGTGTTCCGAGTAGACGAAGTTGTGAGGAAAAATGTTTAGTTGAGACGAGATTCGTGTGTAGATCCGCCGAGTATCACACTGAGGTACCCCTACTACCTTTGTAGCTTTATCATTATCATCGCACATCAAACAAAGTTATACAGAAAAATAGACAGGACAGTAGGCGTTTTATTATTTATATGTTATTGTAAAATGAAATCCAAGAAAAGAAATGAGAAGAAGGAAACAAAGTCGAATGGGATGATAAATGGAAGAATATATACACTGACATAATATAATGCCTGCTGTTTCTGCCAACCACTACAATTCATTTCATTCTTTAAAAAATCATATTCATGTATTTTCTTTTCTATTTTTTTCCTTATTTTATCTTTCTCCTTGACTCATCGATATCATGTACAAAAACTTGCATGTTGAATCAATCTGATAAACACAGACCACCGAGTGTCGACTAAGCAGGGAGGATAGGAGAACCAGACCGAGTGACTTTGTTGAGGCTCCCATGCACATCGAATATTTGGAAAATCAATGCATTGAGCGTAAGTAAAAAAGAGAATGTCTGCTTAGCTTGCTTATAATTCCAAATTCTGGGGTATTGTGAGAGCGTACGGTACGGAAGAGACTTACCAAAATAATAAAAAGTGCACACGAAGCTGTGAAAGCTTGCAATTTCCGCTTGAGCTTGAACATGTATGTTTTTACTTTCTCGGAATAGTGTTAAAAAAGGTGAGGAAGAAAGTGTGCAGAATATGAAAGGTGAAGTACAAAGAAACAAAATGTTGTTTGAATAAAATAGACATGTTACTCAACTCATTCTATTCTCTTTTCCCCTACTTACTACACATGTTTTATCAATAGCATTTTTCCTTTTTCTTTACCACAACAAAAGTGCAACGTGGAGTGTGGAGAAAGTTTTCATAATCAACAACTTGCTTTTTCGGTTTTTACTTTTTTCAACTTTTATAGTGTGAAAAATACTACACCTACTAAAATAGAAATAACTGGAGCAGGTGTGTAGAATTATTATATAAATGAACGAATGATGAAAAGGTCAACAAAATCGTCATCAACATCACACACACTTTATACATAACAACTATTATTATGAGTTTGTAAAGAGGAAAATGATGGTGATGATGATGTGATGCATATCTAGAGAGAGCATCAACTTTCAACAAAGTAACTTGGCAAGGAAACGAGTGTAAAGAAAAGGATTGATGTTTGATGATTCATCATTTTGATTGATTACTCTCTATCTTCTTCCACCTTAGATCTAAGAATAAAGCGAGCTTTAAGCTAAATCATATTTGTATTCAAGATGAAAAAAGTACAATGTTATGTAACTTGTTTTACTTGTAGCGGATAGACGATGTTCATTTGACCAAGTACCCGACTCCCATCCCAAGTATTTGGATACGGTTGTTAATGGAATTACCACTGAGGGTGAATGTAGTGTTCGCTGCAATTCACTAAGGGACTATGTATGTCGTTCGTACTCCTTTTATGCAACTGCATCTCAGTGCTTCATTTCTGGAGATGATCGAGGTACTGAGAATATGATTTGATGATGATCTAACTCTAATGAAGTGTGGATTTTTGTTCCTCATTTTTTCCCCACATTGAATGCTATATCCTATCAGCTAATGGGCTTTGTTCCATATAATAAAGGCTTTGTTCTTGATAATTTGTAGCGTCGGGTGGAGATGAAGCTGTACAAAAGAGACAAGGAACTATTTACTATGAAAGGAATTGTAAGGGAGTTAATTTTAGTCCGGGTGTTGGTACTGGGCCTGTTGGAAGTATACCACCTGGTATACCTGAAAGACCACCTCTTGTTGGAAACTTTGGGAATAGTATTGACGATAGAAATCCTCGACCAGGAGCTACTGATACTCAACGTATGCTATTCTCAGAATATTTGAGGCTTCATAAGAAATATTATGACGTATTTAGTTTTATGACGAACTAATTAGCAATGATACAATGAGCTAAATTAATGTTGTTGTGGTGTTGACAGTTGGAAGATGTGCTATAGGAAGGATGACATATGAAAAGGTGTCAGGGTATGAGTTGGATCGAGGGCATAGTTATCTATTGTATCGGGATGCAGTCCGTGGTATTTCTGACCGGTGTGCCAGACGTTGCCAGAGTGACATTAAGTGTCACGCGTTCAACTTGGATTATAATAGGAATGAGTGTTCTGCTTTGGAATTTGGAAATGATGAGGTGCGCTACGATTTAAGAAGATCGTCTGGAGTTGCGTATTTTGAAGGAATATGTTTAAGAGGTAAAATTAATTGCTGCCTGGAAGAAGTATATATATTGTTGAATGTAGACAAAAATGTGGATGATTTGTAAAACGGCTTTGTTCTGTATTGTAAAGGGGGTGGTTGTGGTCTGCTGTGGACGTTTGAAAGGATTCCTAATTTCCAGTTGAGAGGCTTTGACAGGGAAGTATATCGTGACGTGGGAAAGACACAATGTGAGGATCGTTGCTTGGAGGAAAGAAGATTCATTTGTAGATCAGCCACCTATGACTGGAGAAAGCGAGAGTGTAGATTGAGTACAGAAGACAGGAACACTCAAGCCAGAGGATTCATTCCATCTCCGGAAACGGATTACTTGGAGAACCAGTGTGCCCCACGTATGAGATAACACAAGTTTGAAATTGATGAGAAACGATGTCATGTCACTTGTCATTATACTTTCGTTAGCGTCATCATAATGATAGTTGTATCTTATTCGTTCTAATTTGTCACAACTAATTTTCATGTGATCATGTTTACAGAGGCAAGAAAATGTAATTACAAGACGGCTCAAAGGGACCGATATCTGATTTACGTTGATAAAGCGGAACCAGCTGTGAATGAGGGAATATGTCAACGAGCTTGTGACAAAGAGCGTGATTTCAACTGTCGCTCATTCTCCTTCTTGACTCAGGTTTGTCACTCAAGTTCAATCAAAGTCTTTTTACTAAGTCTCATAGCAAAGTTTGCCTGTCAGAGTCTAATTATTTACAAATGTGATTTCATTTTATTTGTAGACCTCCACTCAAACGCCAACCCAAAGCGTTTGTATGCTTAGTGGAGATACTGCTGACATTGCCGCACCAAATGCTTTCCAAGTCCAACCAGGGGCATCCTACATGGAAAGGGAATGTGATCCACGAACTATTCCTGGTGAGGGTAGTTCACGTTACCCTCCTGGTAGTGAACCACCACGTTATCCTCCCAGTTCAGATCCGTACCCAGCTGACCCTCGTCCATATCCTCCAACAATTCGAGATCCTTATCCTCCCAACAGAATAGACCCATATCCTCCGCTGCGAGATCCTTACCCAACATCAGCCAGAGATCCGTATCCAGTTAGTCGTTATCCAGCCACAAGTCGGGATCCATTCACCAGTCGTGACAGGGACTACTATCCTCCACGGGACAGGGACTACACGTACAACCGGCTCGACGCCTATCCCAGTAGAGACCCTTATCATAGAGATGATCGATACCCGTATACACCACCATACAGTTCCCTAAGAGATCCTTATCCATCAGCTTATCCTGGATCAGGAACAGGAGGATCACCCGACTCTGGAAACTATTTAGATCCTGAATTATCACCTTACAGGTGCCGCCACACGATTACGTACGAAAAGGTTTATGGTTATACATACAACGGCGCAAGAAAGTAAGTTTGCAGCAAACATTTTTTGCAATTATCTCTGTAAAGATAACAACGTGTCTCATCATCATATATGTATATGCATATGAGTATATGAATGTCATAAATTATTTTTGCAGAGAAATTATTCCTGTCCGTGGCGAGTTTGGCATAACAGGGGAATGTTTAAGAGAATGTGACCAGCTCCGTGAGAGATGTCTTGCTGTGAGCTTTGAGCCGGTGCGTGGCAGTGGACGTAGATGTTTTGCCCTTGACCGATCTTCGGAAGCGGATTCATCACTACTTCATCCTGCCACTGATGTCGTTCACTTTGAAAAAATTTGCTTACGCGGTATGCAAAAAATAATATTTATTTTGAGTTTTGTCTAAACAAGCTTGAGCTTGTAAAGCATAAAATATCCGGATTTTTCATTTTAAATAAACACTTTGATTTGTGTTGAAACAAACCAGAACGAAGTTGTGGGAAACTATGGACATTTACCCGTGTACCAGAGTATGAGCTTGTGGGTCCAGGAGATTTAGAAATTAGGAATATTTACAGTCGGCGGCAGTGCCAAGACGAATGTTTAAGATCTCCTCGCGGTCCATGCCGGTAATTTTTGTAGTCATTTCAGTAGTAGCCTCCTTTAAACTTGAACCATTTAAAAAAGTCCCTGTGTATATTTTGCCACTTGTTTTTATTACCTTTTTAAATTATAGATCCGTAACATACTATGCTCGTGAGAGGATGTGTAAGCTGAGCAGTGAAACGAGACGAACAAAGCCTGAGAGTTTCCGCAAGAGTGGGCCAGATGTGGACTACATGGAAAATGAATGTGCTCAAGGTATTAGTCTAAGAAATCTTACAACCATTTACGCGTAATGAAAAAAATGAATAACGACCATGAGCTGCTTTTCTCCCAAATCGCTTTTCATTTAATTTTCATTCCTCCCACACATTAAAACTGGATGTTTTTCTTCTTTTCTTTTGCTTCCTCTTTTCACTACAAAATTTTCCACGTTCAGCTCCTCCACACTGCGAGTACACAGATTCCCCTGGACGCTACTTACCTGTTGCGGACAAATTCCTGCCAAGAACATATGCTGTGGAAGATTGTCGACGTGGCTGTGACACCGAACCGGAATTTCAATGCCGAGCTTTCAGCTTTCATGCTCACCGTCGAGAATGCTTACTCAGCTCTGATGATACACATTCCAGCGGCCAAGTGCTCATTCCAGATCCAGATTTCTTTTATGGTGAACGAGGCGCATGCAATAATGGTATGTCATTTGTTAGAATGAATAGACTTTCCTTTCAGCACTATTACATTCGCATCATCATCACCAACACCACTTCCATGTTTTGGAGACGCTGTTGATGTTAAAAATAATACTGATGAATTAAGGCAACATTATTTTATATTCTTTTTAAAAAAAGTACGCGTGGACTGTACACCATCGGATATGCTTGTTACCGTCAACTTTGGACAGCCATTTGCAGGTCGAGTATTTGCCACTGGAAATCCCCAGTCTTGCTTTGAAATGGGTGGGGATAGAAGTCAAATTGTTTTAAGAATTTCACTAGGAACTCAATGTGGCACGTTACAACAGGTACATACATGTCATGATTTCATACATTTCTTTCATTTGTCACTTGTCTTCTGGTTAGTGTTACAATTATGAATTTATTGGGAACAGGGTCGTGGACGGTACGTTAACCATGTGGTCATTCAACAAAATCCAGTCATCATGCAAGAATCAGACAAAACAGTTCGAGTTGAATGCTCTTTTGACGCGACAGACCAAACCGTGTCATATGCACCCGACGGACCTGGATCTCGTGAGCACGAAAAGGGAATATCGGTGACGTAAGTAAAATCTATTATATACTAAGATGATTACTTTGATTTATTTTTATACTCTGTGCATGACCCATAACCAATAGTCTGAAATGAGAACGGAAGGATGATATTTATTGATTGCCTCAAACAAACATTAAACATGAAAAATGTGTAGCTTCACGTTGTCATAATGAAAATGTGGCTACTTACTTCCGGTCACGCATTCGACTTTGTTGTTACCTCTCATGACAAAAAGTGAAAAAAAAATCAAATTATAATCATGTTACTATTTTTGGGTCTTATGATATTTTTAGAGTACCATTCCGACCAACTGGAACAAATATCGTGACAAACACAGCCCCCACACCAAATGTGAGAATGCGAATAGTATTGAGAAATGGGCAGGATGCATCTGTAGTGGGTCTGGGAGAGGAGCTTCAGCTTCGTATAGAGATTGACCCATCCAGTGCCTTTGGCATATTTGCACGAAACTTGGAAGCTCGAACAGAATACGGAGAGCTACTCACATTAGTTGACAATATTGGGTATTGCTAATTACAAATTACTATGATGAGATGGAAAGAAAGTGCTAATGAAGTAATGCAATCGATTTTAATGCTGCTTTAATGACCTCCGTAATGACCGCTATAATGCTTTTTTGCAGATGTCCTCGAGATCCAAACGTGTTTCCCTTTTTGGAGGTGGAACGAGGCACACGAAATCTTTATGCAGACTTTAAAGCATTCCGTTTCCCAAGTACCGCCACAGTTAACTTTGTTGCTACTGTGCAGTTCTGTCAAGACCTTTGCCAACCGGTAATAATAAGGATAATTGCTTTTACAACTTGGTTAACAATGTCTAGAAGAAAAATGGCAACTTATTCTGTGTGTCCTTTTATCTAATAGGTGAGATGCCAAGGGGGACTAGACTCGTTTGGACGACGACGACGAAGATCCATTGATTCCAATGATACAGAGGTAGCTTCTGCAGAGCATCGAGCACAGACACATCAGCTCAGGTTTTCCATTCCAGTACCATCCGTTGGATCCAACTCTGTGGTTGATCCAAGCTCTCTTGTTACTCCAGCCAATACTTCAAGAACTCCATATGAACCGTACAACGTGTTCCAATTTTCTCAGAAACGGGAGCCCCTAATGGACAGCTCTGGCTCAGCAGGTAGTACATTAGGAATACCAAAAGAGTATATTGTATTGCCAATAAGTATGTATGCGTAATGATAATATTAGCATTTGAACTGTTATTATTGTCGTACCATTTTCCCTATTCTATTTCATTGAATTCATGGCGTTTTTTTAACTAACACCATTTTTGCCAACGATATATACAAAGTCCATTTTCGATCCGTTGGACTTTACTTGTTAGCAGAGGATATTTACTGGAGCCAACTAAAATAACTTTTATTTTATTTTCCCCATTCTTCGTGCGTAATTAGGTGTGGGACCGACTCCACCAGCAACCTCATCAGCAGGAGGCCAGCATATTTTACGAAATGCTCCAGCAGGCATTGGAGGTGGAAGCAGTGGCAGCATGGGTGCGAATGAACCAACTAGGCATCACGGCTCAGTGTCACGAGTTCCCACAATGCTGGGTCTTGACAATAACAAAATCATCCAAGTTAGCACGGAAGGTCCTCAGCATTTGACAACAACCACCACTACTAAACATCCACTTTCTTCTGGTTCTGGAGGAGTAAATAGGTTTGACAAGGAACAGAATAACTTGAGTCCCCCACCTAGCACAACAACTACAACTAAGCCAATGCCAGATCTTCCAGGAGCACTTCCAATCCACTCAAAGGTAAGCATTTTTTTTTGCTAAACTTTATACATTCCGTGTAAACAGACGCATTCACACATAAGTGTGTACAAAAAAGAGAAAAACTAGTCAAAAACCTCCAACTGGGCACCATTATCAAACATTCACTCTCTCTTTTTCACTTACACTCATCCTTTCTCCCCTTTCTAAATCTAATCCCACATGGGAAATTTTCAGACATAGATCCAAAAAGTCGAAAAGCATATGCACGGAAATAAAAACTTTTTTATGCTATACTTTTCTCCAGCATTACGTACATACATGTTACGTATAACATTACATACTGCATACACACGTGTACTTAATGTATCAGATTGTATGACCTAATCTTTTTTTGCTTTTCTCACTTTCTATTTTCAAAGCTCGTCGTATTACCAAAAGAAGCAGATGCAAATCTACCCCTGGAACGAGAGCTGGATCCTGTCACTCGTCGACGATTCAATGAAAGTTATCCATTTGGTTCAGTTCCTGCCAGTATGGTTCCCGGTATGTTATTTTTTTATGATACAGCACAAAGTATAACAACCTTTGTATATTTTTCCAATGACTTCTGTTGCGAACTTAATATCCTCCATTTCTTCTCCTACTATTACCTGCTATTATTAGACAAGATATCAAGAACAGCCTACATTTTATCCCGTCTTTCTTTCCCTATCCTTAATTTTCCTCTTTGCAAAGTCAAAACAATGCAGCATAAAATCAGACCAGAAAGAAAGCTTGTATTCTCTTATTCTCATCGTGTGACTACTGTAGAGTGTTATAACGACTCGTCATAATGCCTTTCACAATGTTAACTACACGTTTGATTCACACGAGATGATGATATGATGAATGTACTTGACTTACTACCAGTAGTACCAGTACAGTGCACTGATGAAAAAACAAGCTCTCTTTTTTCATTGTCCTTGTTCTTTTCCTAGCTATCGTCATCATCATCTTTCTCATTCATATGATCTTGTATGAATATCTGTATGTTTATCCACTTTTTCCATCCAACAAGCTTTTTGCTTTCATATCATCTTGCTTTTCCTGATTTTCATGTTCGTTTAAGTAATATCAGACCAAAGCGCTGTGATTGTGCTATTTTGTAAGGAATGTTGCTGCGTCTCTAATATTTCTTCTTCTCGCTTTCCTTTTCGTTTTTCTCATTTTCACTTTCTCCCTGTTTTTGCTCAACAAGGCAGCAAGACGACCAAGAAGAAAATCTCATTCTTTTGTTTATCATGACATTGTACAACTCTGTGCTTCCTTCTTAAGGATTCAATGAATGGACGAGGGAAAGATCTTAGCATGTCCCTTCTATATAATCATGTTTCCTACCGTTTTCCTAGAGCAACTTGTCAGAACAAAATTTTCCCTTATTGCTTTTGTATTTAAGCATGATTGTTATCATCCTCATATAAACCTTTTGATTTCTTCCTTTTTCCTCCTCATTCCGTTTTAATTTTGAAAATAAGCTACTATTTTCTCCTTCCAAGACCCAAACCAGTCTTATTCATTCTCTCGGTTTGTTTCAAATTGCATATTTTCTCCCGTCCCCGGTCCTTTTAACTCTTTGTCTCTCTCTGACATCCTCATTCACAGTTGCCTTTTACTCATCTTTTATTTTTTTGTTTATTTTCCCTTCTCTATGTCATAATAGGCCCTCCAACTTACGATGGATATGTATGCAGTACAAAAGGCAGCGTTGTTGGAGCGATATTTACAGTGTTGCTCCTTCAAGTTGGACTGTTACTCTCCTTCTGGTACTTTTATCGATCAAAACAACGGCACTGGTCCAAGTTAACTGGGATTCAAGACTCATCAACACTTCACCACTCTCCACACCATCATCATCACCACACGCCGTCCTCTTCCTCCTTTAATACATCTCCTGAAGTGATCTTCAGAAGTGTGTATGACAGACTGTCAGCAGGTGGAAGGAGGCCTATCCTTATCCCCTATCCAAACTCACAGACTTCCTCTTCGACAACATCATCCGCCGCTCACCCAGGTGTAGACGAATAAACTATTATGAATTGTATAGTAAGTCCGAATGCTAGTTAAAAAAAAGTTAAATTCTAACTGTGTCTGATTTGCATTTTATGAATGCGTCATAAGTTTTTGTTGCGTCTGTCTGGTTTGTGGTATATATATTATGTCTGGATGTGAGTCCAAATAATTGAAAATTATCATCATTATCATGTGATATGAACTTGGGATGGTTGCGACAAAATGAAAATGATAATCACTATTAAAGTTTAGTAATTGAATGTGTTTAGTAGTGTAAAAGTTTGTTTTCTATCAAGTACAATGTTCGTCAGTTGTGTGTTGAGTTTTGTATGTATGATAAGTATGTTCTATGGGATGTATTTGATAACGACCGCAATAGCAAATTACTTTTCACTCATCTTCTGAAAGCTTTGTATTGTATATTTCGTGAGAATGTTGTAAGGCCGTGTGTCAAGTTAAGCTACTTACAACTTTCTTTTTTTGAGTCAATGTTTATCACTACATTATAATATAATATTGAGTTTGTCAGTCAGAGAGTACGTCGTTCATTCTAGTTTGTGTATTATATTATGTCTCATATTCTGATGATCATCACCATGATAATCACCCTTCTTAGTACTTTCTTTGGAATGAAAGAAAAACTTTTTTTACCCTCCTGTGTAAGCCTTCCACTTTCTCTGTCACTATTTTATTTGGTTTATCCTTGAAGTAACTTTCCCCATTTGAGAGAGAGAGAAAAAAAGAGAAAAACTTATTTCAATCAGCAACATACAACATAGCAGCAGCATCGTTGTCAAATACTTATTTTTGATATCATAACTTTTTTTAAGGCAACTGGCTTCCTTTTCATCTTGTTTACTTGAAAGATTCATCTTCTCTTTCTTGACTGTTGAACGAATATTTTGTGGTGTGAATGTGAAAATGAGTTTTCATTAAACTTGGTTTTGGGGTAGCTTGTATGTTTTTTAATTATTTTTAGGAAAGTATGGTTTCTTTCTTCATTTTTGTAGATATTAAGATGTTTTTCATTAGTAAATTATGTTTAAATTATAAATATGAGCAAGTTTAGGTACACGTATGGGCGATGTATGTTTTGAATGCAAGTAAATTAGTATGCGTCTGTGTTGAATTTACTTACGAAATGAATTAGTTCACTTATGAGTCATTTTTGAAATCATACCTACCTACATAGTATTGGTGTGAATGAATGGATGAAAGGTCATGGTGATCTTAACCACATGTTTGCGATTTTAACGAATGTTTAAGCGTGAATTTATGAAACCTAAGTTTTTCCCCAACTTATTTTTTGTGTTTGGTTGTTTACTATTGTATGACATGAAATGTTTGTGTTATGTAAACTAGTTTGTTTTCTTGCATGATTGACTTTTCTTGTTTTTCTAAACACCGAAACTTTCTGCATCCTCTTAACTTTCCTCGTGCTTTTAATGATTACCTAAAATAAATGTGTGAATGGGAAGAAGTAGGGTTTTTTGCTGGAGTTAAATGTAATTCTGTTTGAATTTTGGAAAATGTCTCTTTAGTATGGTTGACTTTTGAATGGGTTTGTTTTTGTTTGTGACTTTTGTTTTATTGGATGGATAATATATATTATTCTGGTTACAATTGACTTAAAAAAGCAAGAACGAACGCATCAGGTGAAGGGTTTTTTGGGAGCATAAAACTAGTGATCCTAACGCAAATGATGGTAGACAGGGGCAGGGGTAAATTGAGAAAAACGGATTATGACGGAAGTCGATTCGTGCATTGGGTTGATTGGTGGCCTAGCTTTTTATGATGGGATTTTAAGAGATGATGTTGGTCTTTATTGCTTTTTTCCTGTTGTGAATAGAAGCTCTTTTTTATTATGGTTGTTGGACTGTTATATTTGCGAGCTCACAGGTGACAGGATTTAATGATAGATTAAAGCTGTCGTTCTATTGACAGAAGATTTCATTGTATGCTTGGGAGCATTGTATTGTAGTATGTATGTTGTTTTTGAAAGCATAAGATAAGAAAAATAGGTTAGAAAAAATAGCAGTTGTTTTGAGGCTGAGAGTCAGAGTCTTTTTTTGTTCAGTCCTTTTGCTGGTCGCTTGTTTGTTGGTCGTTGTCATTGATCTTTATACATATTATGAACAATAAACATACATATTTACTAAAAAGTAGATAGTTATCTCATGATGTGTTTTATTTATAGGCTAAATACTAAAATATTACTGTGAAGTGACATATTAACCTTACTTTAGAAGATTAAGTAGGTCTCCTATAAAAACATAATACGTAACTGTTGCATGTCTTGTCATGGGCGAAAGAGCTGAAAGTTTGTGTACAATAATAATTAAGTTTTTCATTTAGTCTGTTTTTTTCAATATGATAGTTTGTTTTAATTGTTTTGTTTAGAGTGCATATTCTGTATTGTAGTGATTACATTAAGTTTAGTGTAAAAATGAATTGGTTTGATACTTTTCATGATATTTTTGTGTGTATAAGTGGATAGGTAATTAATTTCTATCAAATGATGGTCCGTGAATCGTAAATGCCTAAAAAATTGTTATGATGTTCTATTTGGTTATATGAATAGTATAATGATATTGTTACATGTGCTTGTGAATATTGTATGAATGTTAAGTGTATAAATTAATGGTGAAATGAGCGGCGATGATGTCTACGAAGGAATATGGAGTACTTTTATCCAGTGGTTGGGACAATAATAACATATTTTAAGTACTTAATTGTTCTTGATGCAATGAATTATATATTTTGTGTGGAAAAAAATGTGGTCCAGTAATCTTGTGTCGTTTGAATATTTTCTCGTTCTTGTAGAAAAGTGTGGAAGAAAAAAAGTTACCAGACTTCCAAATACATATGTCCTGTCCCTAAGTACTTCTTTAATGTATAAATATATCAATTTTTAAATATTTGTATTAGCAATTAATTAATAATTTTTATCTAGTTTTATTATTTTCAAATGAAATGGTTTATAGGTATACTAATTATTATTAAAATTATTATTATTATCATGGAATATTTTAAAAGTAGTAATTGGATTACTGAATAGCTCATTGGACTTTCTTTTTATCAGAGTTGATGAAGATGATGAGAAAGTGATACCTGTGTATTTAATCAAAATCAATGACCGTTAATGGTAAAGATGAGGAAAAAAATGATGAGATGTAAGATGTGTAACTTAATAAATTACTTTTTTTCTAAGAAAACGTATTCATGATGAGTTTAAATGAAGTAAAAAAAGATTATTCATTAAATTTTCCAAGTTGCTTATTACTAACAATTTTACTATGAAAATGTGAAAGACGAACGAATGGTGATGATTATGATTATTTGAATATTAATATTATTACATCGGTCTTTTATGAAAATAATGTTAAAATTATATGCGGTTTATAAATAAATACAAATGAATAAAAGGTAGGCTGTGTGATAAAAATAGTTGGAGTTGTTTTGTAAAGTTTTTATTATTATTTTAAAGTATGGACACAGATTAACATTTTGTTTCATAATCAACGTATAATAATTAATAATACTTCATACTTCCATCATACACATTTTTCATAATAATCACACAAATATTAGTGAATGCATATTTCAGATTTTACTCTAATGCCTTCACTTCACACACACCGGAACAGTCGGGTATGATGGGTAGCCACCAATGTTTCATATCAAAAGAATGCATTGCATGCCAAGTTAAAATAGAGCTTCTAATGTTTTATATCATAAATGTAAATTTTTGGGGTTTTAACAATTATGCTTGGCTTACAAGTCCCAGTACATCCCTTATTTTATTACACTTCCAGTTACGACGAATAAAATTTCAAAATAATCAGTTCCAGAGATCGATGAGACGGTTCCTTTGACAAGACTAACTAAACCCTAACATATTTTTTAATATTCAACAACAGTAGTTTGCTCATTCACCACAACGAATAATTACATATTATTTCGCATCTTAAACAACAAGATTAATATTTAGATGATTTGAAATATATACGATTTTTAAACGGACATTCAACATTGTAAACTGAATACATTAGTTTTGCAATGATAAAATACGTAATTATTTATGACAATATTCAAGTACATATAATCCACAAGTTCTGATATCAGCCAAGTAGTGCCTGCTTTTTTGACAGCCTACGAAAATGTGTATCCCTCTCCTGTTACTTGTGAGAACATGGTTTAATGCGAAATGGGGATATTAAAACTAGCTACATATTTTTATAATTTTGTATTCAATCACAAATTACCTTAATCACACTTAATCTCATGACACATGACATTCCCAATTTTAAAAGTAAATATTGCACTCTTCCGGTCCTTCACTCTGCAATACGTTCCATGATTAAAATTCTTTGGGGGGAAATGATATGGGATTTTTTTTATCACGGATGATTATATCACGAAATTACCGTATAATAGCTTTGAATGCTTTCTTCATGGTATTAAAAAGTTTGATTACAAAAATCGGTACGTCACGAAAATAAATTAGCAGAGTTGAAGCTTAATTATTTAATTCAAGTTGTTCTCCATATGTCCACCAACGCATTTATTCCCTCCTCATCAATCTATTTACTAGTGAAATTTACATACACGAGCATAAAAAAGCCACCTTACACGATGACTACAGAAACAGTTTGACACGTCTGAACAATAAGCATAGTAAATCCTACAAACAATTATATTTGTACAACTATTTTACGGAAAGGAAATTGGGGTTATTTGAAATATAACGAAACAAAAGAACAACTAGACTGTAAAACAGACTGTACTGTCTATCAGGGAAAGTAATTAAATAAATTACTTGTATGTAGCATTCTTACATTATGCCTGTCTTAACTACCTGTATGTACAACAATGTAATCGAGCATTATCACACGTGCATGCACTTATAAAATACTAGGAATACCATGTAATATGGAAGTAAAACTTCCATATTACATGGTTTGTCGAAGATGGAACGGTTTTATAACATTTTTCCATTGCCGTTTATTTGAAGTCATTCAATCAATTTCAAACCACTTTACATTACCCATGGTACAGAAAACAGGAATAGAATAAATACTGACGTCAAATAATTACATACATCCAAATGACAGTACATGTGCATATGTATGTATTATCGTATTACGCACCCACGCATTCATCGCACCATTGCATTTAACGAAGAAAAAAAGTTCAATACTAAGACTAGACAATATTTCGATTTTATATGCACACCTAATACATAATGCTTAATAAATTTAACAAGTACTTTCACTAATCGTATGCATCATTATATACTTTTCATGCATTTTTTAAATTTCATACCATTCTGCAAGTTTTCAAGTACCATGTCATGCGCTTTATTCAGAAAAAATAGACTTTCATGTTAATCCATGATCATAACTATAACATAACATTCTGTTGATGTGGTGGTAATTGTTATGCGATATTTCAATTTAATCATTCGTTCGACATTAGATGATTGAATTATACCCGGCTTACAAACTGAGTTTGACTCGTGTAAATAAATAATTCGACATAAACCTTAATGCATTTCATAATTTAATGGGTTCGACGCATTTTAAAACAATTTCTATGCAAAATAAATTTTTAAAAACATGTTTTTAGGGAATGGTTCAATAGCATAATTTTTGTGCTTATGTACAAACTTAAAATGTGAGAATGTGTTGCCGCGTTTTTTGCCTGTTGTAAAACAACGAAGTGCCGATTAATATTTAATCCTTCTTGGTAACTTACGAAAATAGCCCGCAGTCAAACACTTGTTCACAGGGCGGTATAATGTTTACTCATTTCCATGTTGTTTGTTTAAAACAGACGTCAAGTCAAGTAGGCGTTAGATGTGGAATATCCGGCATGACACAAAGTGCAGTCAAAATGCGATGATGATTTTTACAAAATAAGACTTTTTGTCTGTAGAGGTGGACGTTCGTTCCTCCAAATCTAACAAAGTATTTATTTATGAATTATGTATTTGAGTGTAAACATGGCCCATATTAACAAGTTAAGTTTTGCATTACTTATGCATACATGCATTTTTATATGTATTTCGCAGTGACTTGAAGACTTCTTTAAAGACGGGACACAACACAGTATGGTACGGAAACATGAATCTGACGGAATTTTAAGTGTATCCTATTTTGTGTTAATTTAAAATGACATTGTCTATTAATATCAATGAATTGCTAAAGTACTGTACAAATTCAGGAATGCAGTTGCCAAAAAAAGTTCAACCCTTCTTCTACTTTACGATATATCCTAAATCTTTAGTGTATTGTAAAATGTACAAGTATGCATAATGTATTATTGATCCTTTTCGTACAACTTTTTTTATTTACATAAAAAAGTCTTGGGTCGTTTCGTCTCCAAATGATTTTCTAAATGTGATGAAATCTTATTATTCAACACTTTTCAGGTATGACGAAACACGACTTCAGAGATATCACTATAATAGTTGACGTTAATAGAGAACATTTTCTGTTATAAATTTTTATTGATATAATATACGATGAGAAAATAGACCATACGAAATGGTACCTGATGAGTTAAAATACAAGGTGTGATGTAATGCAAGTAATGTAAGTAAGTACAATTGTTTCATATTCACAAAGCAGTTTCATTCATACATCTTACAACTTTTTGCCTCGCAGCACAGCAAACTTAACTTCCTGTTTCAAATTTTCTCAGACTTTTTACTCATTTTCTACAACATCTCATCACTTCTTTCTATCTAGCTACTTTTCTATTAGATTCCCTTAATCAGAAAAGTAAAATAATAGCTGTAGTAAGTAGCTGTAGTGTTCACTCACTCACCTTACAAATCCAACACAACCTTTCTTCGTCCTTAAGACAGTATTACGCAGCTGAATGGCGAACAGTATTGATTTTTTATGCTTGTTTGTCTGTCTCTAAACAAGAAACCTGAAACATGAGTGGATTAGCTCCTTTCAAATTTGCAAAAAATTGCACCTGTCACTCCTACAAGTTATGTTTGATGGAGCACTAGCAAGCTCGAGAAGGTGGCTCAGGCTGGCTAAATGAAAAGTTTAGAGTCACGGATGAAAATCAAAAAAATAATTTCAGCTGCGTGGTTACTTCCTGTTTGGCGACATTAATTTCTTCCTTTTATCGCTATTATCCTCTAACTTAAACCCATCGTGTATAGGTTGAGTAGCAGCAGGGCTATTACAAGAGGTACTTTCTTTTTTTCTTATCTCTTCACAATGGGCTCAATCAGTGAACCCCCACGTTTCCTTTTAATCCTTTTATTCGGCATTTTCTACAATTTTGCTCCTTACACCACTACACAATTCTTATAAAATCGGTGTATTATATTACGAATCCTATCCATCCATCAAAGTCCTCACAAAATATACCTATGATACAGCTACTTTGTACAGTTTATACCTTCATACAAAATAGTATGTAATATTACCTTTCGTATTTACACTAAATTTCATAATTGTAACCGGAGGCGGAAACCGTGGTGAAATCTTACTTTTTATTAATGAATACTTCAATTAAGAAACGCCTATCCTGTAAATTCAAACCATGCAACTTTCACGATTTCAATTTTTCAAGCATTCTATTTTCCTGAGAAACTTGGCATTTCTTAGACACACTCAAATATAAAATTCGGCTATTTTTTTGGTTTTTAAACTTAAAGATGGAAAAGCTAAATGAAAAATACATCTAAAAATATACCTATTTATATAATTGAAGCTAGCTTAAGCATGTATGCATTTATGTCCTTCATGAAGTTTATGTACTCAATTTTGTTTCCCCTTACCCCTTCCAGGTAATCATCACTATCACACATCCTCTATTCCAGAGTTTACAGTGAAAAGTGACAACGTCCTTAAGCCAATTTCCTCTTGTGCCTCCTACTGTATGTGACACCTTTTACTAGCTTTTGCTCCAAGAGACAATTTGTTTATCATTTGCCCCACCTTCCTCTTCACCCTTTTTCACATTTCGAATTTTATTCTTTCTTTACCAGCAATACTTAAACTTTTTCTTCTGGCACACTCTTTAAGGGAAATACATTCTGCTCAGTTTGAATAATAATACAAATATATTACAGCGACCATATTAAACATACCTACATAAGTATCACCTTATCTTGTACGCATTTTATAGTCAAACCTATTTACAAAAGTTTGTATGTACATTCTTCTCGCTTTTTTACTTTGTACACGCCTTCTTCCATAAAAAATATGATGACTGTTGACATTCATCATCTTTTTTGTTGGATCCTTTCTGTGATCTTTCAAAGAATGAAAGTGAGATGTCACATTTTGTCTTTAAGGACAATGTCCGTGTATCAGTTGTAATGCTGTATGTATTTCAACTTTCACTGGTCACCCATTCTGGTACAAGCCACGGCGTAATATTTTTTTGCTGTTTAGAACATCCCACGCATTTCTAATGGCGACATTGATTTATCACATGGAAGAAATAGCTTTATGCCTGGTTTGTCCAGTAACTCTCCATGACGTCGCTCAATAATAACACCATTATAACGCGGACAATACGTGATGTCAACCTTGTAATAACTTGACAACTCAACTAGAGAAAAGCAAACCTAGCACTTTTACAATTTACAACATGTTTCGTATTATTGTATGCATAAATTGTATGTATGTATTTTAGATTAGATATTTTACAAGAGAAAAATTCCTTTAGTTTCATAACACTTAATCCTCAATTACCCAATACAAGTCTGGGTCACTGTCATGTATAAATCCTTACATATTTTATAATAAAATTGGAGACAACGCAGAAATATTTGCTATTGAAGATACCATGCTTTTTATTAGTCAGATTACATTCCCAGTTGTGATGCAATCTTGACGACACGACGCATTGACGAAAGATCGTGGTCGAGCACTATATGCGCTGAACGTTCACAGTTCACTATGGAATCCATTGCGATGGAAATCGACTTTATCTCCACATGTGGCAACAGAACATAACGCTTACGTTAGAAATCGCCTTCTTGTAAGCAAAAAAACATGGCCGATTTGGAAATTACATCACATTACATCCTTTTATTTAAAGACGTAGGAAAAAATGTCACTTTCTTTTCTTTCACTTGTTAAATACTTTTGTTTAAACGCATACTATACTCATTTTCGGAAGTTTTCCTATTACGTATATAAAAATAGTTGTTATATTGATAGTCAATGGCGACCAACTGTCAGAGCAAAAAACATGGATAACTGTAGACGCCTCCTCTGTTTAAATAACTTTCTCTTTGTTTTGTAATACGAAGACGATGAAGATTGCAGGTCCCATCACAACATTAATGTGTAAATTACATATGAGCATAACATGAAAAATACTATGATGATAAATAGCGGAAAAAAGTTCCAAGGATAATGTTAATGATGATGATTTGATGATAGACCAAATGGGAAGCACGTTGCAAACCAACAGATATTTATAGCAGGCTTTTTTGGGTAACTTGTGATAACTTACTAAAAAATAGTAGTAGCTAAACATGGGAATTATAAGTAAAGAAAGGTCAGAAAAAGGAAACTAGTGCAATGTGGAAACGGTAAGGGGGAGTGGGGAAGATCATGTGACAGACATATTAAAATAAAATTTGCTACTGTGTGTTTTCTTGTGCTGCTGTGCTACTGTAAAACAAACTGGTCTGGCTAGTTTGATGATAATAGTGTTCTATAGTAATACGATGGTGTAATGCCTGATAAGACCATGACATGAGGCTTTATGATCATGACTTGTCTGTGTTGCTGTTGCGTGATGGTGATGAAAAGGAAACATTGTGAGGGGAAAGGAAAGCCAATAAAAATTTCATTTGCTTTATTTATTTGTTCTGTGATCATGGTGGTATGGTTGTTGGTGATGATGGTACGGTTGGTGGACAGTGGACACACATTACATAAAATGTCACTATCTGTACCTCTCATGGAGAAAATTACTGATATGAACTTGTAGAATATGCTGTGTATATCTAAAATATGTACAAGTAGCTGTTGTATAAATACAACAAAATTATATTTTATATGTGTATTTTTGGCGCAATGGTTGATGTAACGGTTGAATGGTTATAGGATGATTAGGGAAAAAAGTAAAAAATATGGCGCTTGTATATTGATAATGAAGTTAACGGAAGGAAGTGATAAATGGAACGATAAAGTTTGGGGGTTTTTGCGACAAAAAAAAACTTTTAAAAATATCAAGCTGGAAAAGAGTCTAAAAAACTTAGCTAAACCTAAAAAGGTTATTTGTTGGTAAACGTTTGTTCGTTTTTGTTTAGTAATAAACTTAGCTGGATAAATTGTATTAAATTGCAGAGATGCCCTCAATTTCCGTGTGTCTGGTGCTAGCCATGTCGGAAATTTGACAGTATGTGGACTCAATAGCTTGGCTGGTGGTCCTTGCCCGAGCCGTGGATCTCAAAGGAATGGAGTTGCGATGTGCGCCACAGTTGTTTCGACACTTGCATCCGCAGGCAGCACAACACCGACCCAGTTGTCGGTTCATTGACCGCCGGAAGTTTTTCGACATGAATGAGTAGACAATGGGATTGATGCAGGAGTGGACGAAGGGTATCAGCGAAAAGATGACACGGCAAAAGTACACCTCCGGAGAGTAGATGGGATATCCAAAGATTAGGGATAATTTCAAAACGATGTGCAGTATAAGCTTAGGACCCCAGCAGATGAGGAACAAGAGAATAATCAGGATTAGCATTTTGATAACCTGTTCACAATAACAAAAGAAAAAAATAGGTACACGTATCACTAAATTTGTTCAGTTCAGGGTCACTTGCTGTCGTTACATTAAACAAGGGAAATAATGGAGTGTTCAAGCAGTCCACTTTGCTCAGTCACGTTTGCCATTTTAATTTGTTTTCCAAGCTGTGCGTGTATGCACCCCAAACGACGATTTAATATGTTTTAGTAACCAAATCTCTAAGCATAAAAAACATACGAACCTGTTTTCTCGCTCTTTTCGCATCATCTGCCTTGTGTGGCTTTGATTGATTGAGTGCTCGTCGATGTTGCTGCTGCTGGAGACCAAATCCACTCGTTACGTTGGGTTTTAGCAGGTCTCTACTTTGGTTCAGATTGTTGTGGTTGGGATGATGGTGACCGTTGTGGTTCAGATATTTGGCACAAGCCGCACTCGCCGTATTTCCAGAAGATGTTGTTGTAATTCTTCTACTTTCATCATCGCATCCAAGTCCAGGGCTAGAAGCAGCAGACGCTGCGTTGGATCCGTGATGATGATGAGTTATGCTGATATTCTTCTGTTGAGACGAGCGTCGTGAGAGTGATGATGGGGATGGCGCCTTGTTGTTCTCAGATCCTCCTGCTGTTCCTGGTATTCCGAGGTTGGCTTTGTTGTTGTCCACTGGAGATGGAGAGTACTTGGCATTGTTGAGTGGTTTTCTTTCTCCAGCGTGTAAGTTGGAGGATGCACGAATGCTAGGAAAATTGTAAAGAAATGAAGTCCAAAAATTATAAACGTTTCTCTCGCTTTCACACTATAGACTTTTCCAAGTATACAATCAACTTGAAAACAGTACTCGATCTTTTGTCATCTTATTTGCTGATAAATACGGGTATGGATATTTAACTAAGGCATTACGTTATCTCTAGCACAATATGCAATTCTGCTAACGATAACAATCGTTTCATTTGTTATCTCTGTACTTTGGCGAAAACAATTATGTATTATAGTACTTAGTGATGCTGAATACATTTGAGTTTTCACTTAATTCCCTATTTTTATACTTGAAAGTTAGTAAAATGATATCTATTCAGTTTAATATTATTTGTGCACATAACAATGTCAGATAATAAAGAAAGCAACCTACAGTTGTGGGAAACCATACTTTGTGAAACTTTCGTTTTTGCCTGCGTCTTTATTATCAAAGTTTCTTAATAATGGCTAAAGTTAAACTTATTGAAGCAACAGAGAAAGAAACGCCGTTGTCATCACGCGCAGGTTTTTTTACATACGAGACATCAGTAGAACGCTGACTCAAAATAACTTTTACAATGGCAATGATGAGAGGATGGCAACATTTACAAAAATGATAACAGCGGTCATAGAGTAACTTCAAATTTAGATGAAATTTAGAAGGCCATGTTTTATTTAAAACTTTTTCTAATGGACACGTGTTTAAAAAAATAGCTAATGACTCCCACTCACTGAATGAAAAAGGGAAACTTTATATGATTAATAGCTAAATACTTCAAAAATACGCAGTATGTATTACATACATTTACACTTACTCATTTACTGCATAATTAAACTTCAATTAGGATTCTAGTCATTAGATTATTCTGAAATCTTGTAGAATTCTTCTAATTTGTATTTTTTAAAGAATATACACCAACTCAGATACATACATACATACATACATAAGTGTACGATATATTAATTAAATCTCCCACAGCATCACGAAACAAGCCTAAATTCATCCTAAAAGTAATGAACAGTTTAATTTTATTCTCTCTTGGGATTTATTGCCATAAGGCTTTTCAAGCCAAGATAGAAAATTTTATTTTTTTCTTCTTAGCGAATGTAAAAAGTGATTCACATAAATACACATGTATAAATGTTTGTATGCAATCGGATTTTTTCCGTTTTCATTTTGGATTAACTTCATTATGCGTCATTACTTAAAAGACGAGTTATGAATACGTAGCATGTAATTTGGAATAATCAGATTCATCACAGTAATTCTAACGATATTTCATAAACTGGTGGTGCAGCATATACCTACTATACCGTAAAGTTTTTTATTCTATTGAAATTTATCTCATCGACATAGAATGAACAACGACAACTGTGAGTACTCAAACGTTGAATAACGTAATCAAAAGGGATTCACACTTGGGTGAAATTTTAACACAAGAAAATACTGACAGACATATAATAAAGCTGCACAACGAACCAACCGGCTTTCATTTCATTCAACAAAATTTGTCTACGATAATAGACTTGTGTGCCAAAAAAATGAATGAATTTTTTGCAGCTATCTAATTCATGCTACCAACTTTGGATTGGAACATGGTCTTTTTTATCTTCCTTTTGAATTATCCTTTCTCTAACGTCACTTCTGTTATCAGCCTTATCAATTGCATGCCATTGAGGTAGACAGTCTTTTTTCTTTCTTTTTTACAAGTCAAATATGCCATTAAAATTACATTTGTGTTTGTAATGCCTTCTCGTGACGTTCCCTTTTTGTTCTGTTGTATGACACACACTCAAGCACAATTACTTTATGATTCAAGGAAAAACTTCATACCTATTCATATGCAGAATGCACCCATTCGTAAAACTAATAGTTTTTGCATGATTAAGATTGCCGTCGTCGTTCTCTTGATGTCGAAGTCATCATTCCCCCTGATCACACCATGATCACTATCAGGCAGGATGATGAAAACAGGATATAAAAGGGAGCTTGTCGCAAGTCTCGTCAAAAACCCTTTCATTTTCCATTTCCTTACATTCTGCCTTCGTTAAATATATCATGTCATTTCGAAAATTTAACTTATTTTACTTTTTCCCTTCACTTTTGACGTATTGTTTGCTTTCTCTGCATACATATCTGTCGCAAACTCATCCTATTTCTGTACTACTGTCCCTATTTAGTCAGTCAGTTTGAAAAGAATGATTGAAATACTAGCTGTAAGCTTGTTAAACTACAAACTAGTTACTCGTTATACATACATGTACGTAAATGCGATACTAAAAAAATTAATATCGAATGAATGATATATGATATTAAAGTGCAAAGAAAGAAAGGCTTTGTCTGCAACTTGTAAATAAATAAACAGAAATTTCATTTTCATTTTATATTATACTTTCACCATTCAGCCATTTGCTATTGTGTTGTTTGTACAACATAAATAGCTCACATACGTCGCTGTTTATCCAGCGTGTTATTGTTGATGCTTGAATAGACTGACATATGGATTGACTGCACTTTCCTTGTACTTTCTTTTTCAATGCTGAAATGTCTTTGCAACAAATAAAATCGAATTTACCATAATAATTTATTAAACATTTGCTACACATGATATAAATGTAAAGCTACACAAGCAGAAAAACTTACAAACTCTGTTAAATGTTTTATTGAGTGCCATTTAATATCTGTTCATCATTAGATATGTAATATTCAAATAGTATAAAATTTCATTAAAATTGAATTAAATAAACCGTTGCAAATAGAAATTCAAATGTGAAGGAAAATGTTTTTAACCGGACAAGTTAAAAATAACCATTTTAAACTAAAAAAGAGTGGAATATCAAGCAACCCAAATAAAACGTGGCTCCACACAAGCAACAACAGGCTAGGTGAAAGTTAACACTATTTGAAATAATAAATAAGAGAAAGCGTATGTATTTAGCGTGAAATTTAATGTGTCACACGTTGCAAATGTTTGTACTATTTTTGAATCACAATACGAGAGATATATGTATGTATGTATTTCCCAGAACTATTATTTTTCTTTGTCAGATTTCTATTTCACGACGTCTGGCAAAAAGAAATTCAATTGCACATTCTCAAATTATTTTTTATCCAATTTCCTTTGATCTTTCAAGGTTGTTTCTATTTGTCGTTCTAATTCTTTCATGTCACTGGGCTCTTCTGATGTTTATAAATTATATACCTGATATGCTATGATCAAAGTGTTCAATTCTTTTTTGGTCACAATGCCGGAAACGGTGTCATATTTAACAATGTCTCCATTCCTTAAAGAAAGTAAAAATAAAATTGACATAAAAATATCCGAGTTACCTTTTGGAGTTGGTAAGCAGCTGAATGTTTCTTGTGCTTCGCCATAATTCCCGAATCACGTGAAAGTAGCAGATAATCATAAGAATAGCGGGTGCAGCAAACAATATGATAAACTTGTAGATAGCAATTGGTAATCCCTCACTGACACTTTCCTCTTCACAGTAGTACACGCTGACCGAAGTGATGTTATTTGTATAGGTGACTGAGTAGCCCTCCTACAAAAAATTAATAATTAGTTGACTAATAAAGATATCTCTCGGAAAAGAATTCATTTAAACAAAACAAGCAAGTCAAAATTAATTCAATTGTATCTCGTTAAAAGAACCATGTCAACCTTGCCAAAAGTGAAAGTTACGTTTAAAAAAACCAATAGGATTTTTACCTTGGTCAGCATCACTGGCAATGACAGCACTATAGCCACAATCCAGACGACACAAAGTGCCTTTCGACAATTGCTTTGGGTGCACACAGACCGAGACCGCATAGGGAAAACGATCACGATGAATCTACATTTATAAAGGTTTCAAAACATAAGATGTTACGTAGCTGTAGGTATATGATAGTTATGTTACGTGGTTAGTGTCATTACGTCTGTATTTGTGTGCTCAAAAGCATCATAAATGTTCTCTTTTTTCTAACAAAATTAGAGAATGTTCAATCTTCAAACAATTTAATGAGCCATTCAGGTTGAGCAAATACTAGGTTCGGTTTGTTTGCTATATTGCTTTGATTTTTTTTCGTATCACACACACATACAACGTCAAACATCAAAACATGATTGTTGCGTGCGTGTGTCGTGCCATCGCAAAAATACTACGATCACGCAAATCAAATCAACAGAGAGACGCTCTTTTATTATTGCTCCTTTATTGATCACGCACAGACACATATTTGTTCGATGTGGGTAAAGTGGAACATTCAATTTCATTTGATCATCATCGTTAAACTTTCATACTTACCTTTCCAGGCTGACTGCACACAAGTTGAGAATGGAAGCGGATGCGGATAAGAGTTCTGTGTATCTGGCTGTTTTGCAGATCACCCCATTATCCTCAAAGACGAGAAAGTACTGGACGACCTCAAGAGGAATGCAGAAGAGTAGCAGGAGCAAGTCCGCTGCTGCCAAGCTATATGAATAAAAATATAAACCAAAAAGGATAAAATTGGATTTTTAGGGATATTGCATTATGAAGTATCTATCTCTTTTAGAAGCCAATCATCCTCAAGTATGTTTAGCTCGCTTTTTACAGCGGCACAACCACTTACCTGACCAGAAATAGATTTGTAGCACTGCGCCCCTTTCTGTCGCCGATCATCACAGAAACTGCTACAACGTTGCCGACAATGCCTAGTATAAACGCGATAGCGTGTGTTACAATGATTGGGTAAAATGCAGGATTTCTCTTGGCAGGATTGAGCATATCCTCTGGGGTCTTGAAAAAGAATACATTTTCATCTGCATTATAAAAGAAGGGTGTTTCCGTTGTAAAATTTTCTCCGATGGCCATCAGAAGATCATCGTCTGTACTCAGCCATGGAGTGCTGCTACTACTCACTACTTCTGAGGATCCTTCCATCATTATTTTTATAACACAGAGGGCAAACGGGAGATTTTTTAAAATATAAAGTCTATTCAAGCACTAGTGGCCTGGTGCCTCCTGTTGCTCAAAATAGGTCAATTGGATATCTTTCTTGGGATGTGTTGTGATGAAATGTGTTCCATCTTCGTTCCTTCAACCGCTTGTATCATTATACAGATCTGTATAGAGTGGTTTTGGTTGAAACCATGGTCATGCAGTTACCAGCATCCTGAAAGTAAATAAGGATGCATGTCAAAAAATCAATTTGCATAAAATGTGTAAACGTGCGTAGACACAGTCTTTTCTTCATAACCAAGTTCCTTGTTTGCTCTGTTGGAAATTCTACCCAGAAATATAATTTATTATGAAATTTCGATGAAACGGGCGAGCGATTGGAAAACTGATGACTTATTTAGAATTTATTATTAGGATTTCCGTCAGAAATTTTGTGGTAAAAATATTTTTCAGGCAACAGGAAAATGTGTTGGAGTTTTTTCTCTTATATAAGTAAGTCGCATTAATAGTTGTCCCATCTATTTCATACGTGAGTACCCTCTCAGCTTTATTATATGTGGGTCACATTCAGTATACGCATTCAACCAGCAATTTCAATCAAATATCATGGATGTGCACACAATCGCATGCAACAAAGTTCTTATGTGAAGCCTAAAATCTAAATTATCTTTGGTACGCAAAAATTAACAAGCAAAGCCGACGAGACATTCATTCATTCATTCGACGAGGCACGAAATTAATAATATCTCTCATGATCGAGCTAGATGACAAATTAAAATTACAAGTGTGGCATGTGTTCAAATACTGATTTATATACAATTTTCCTGCACTTAATTACACTGGCTATTTATAAAATGTTACGTTACTTCCGTTTTAAAAGAGCTACATACCATTCTTCCTGCTTGTATAATATGTTGACGTGGAAGCTGTCTTCAAAATATTTCATAGACTTCATTACACCAGTAAACAATCTAATTTAAATTTTGCGTTTCATTTAAATTTTAAGTGCGGGTTGCTGTTTTTCAGGGTTTGATGTGAAAACTCACTGAATGCAAAGCAAAACGTTATCAGCTCAAATTAAATCACGTACATCATGCCTAAAATCTCCGCTTTTACACTATGAGTTATTTTTGACCTTCGAGGAGTTCCAAAACAACTTTTCGACATTAACAATGATAGCAAGAAATAAAGGGAAAAGTATAAATTTTGATGACAATCACTTTACAGCTTTCAGGTCACAAACAAAAAGCGTCCATATAGCTTTTCACGACAGTATCTTCGCTTCCGTTTATTAAAATAAATCTACCCAATGTAATGTTCATGCAATCAAACAAACACTCAAGTTTTAGCAAAAAATAGTTACATTTATTCTTTCAAAAATATTTACACAAGGTCATGGATTGCAACTAGGTTTTGATTCTCTTTCAATAGTTGTGTTGTGATCCTTATTCGGAGTTTATTAAATATATAGCGATATCGAGAGATCGGAAGAGGTTTGCTCATACAAACGAACACCGCAATTCTGTTTATGAACGTAGCATACCTTTGCCAATAACCTTTTTGTACCCTCCCCATGGTAATATTTTTAGAATAATATCGTAATTTGATTGCCTAATCTGTTTACGACAACTGGTACTAAATTAAGAAAGCCATTTTAAAGATTCAAAAACAAGCTCTATGTGGAATTACGAGAGAATAATAAACGAGTGAAAAGATTTAGTTAGAATAACATAATTGTACGACATGTCACCTCATTCCCTTGCTCTAAAATGAACAAGTCATGTCAAGACATGAAGAACAAACGTAGATGAATCTGAATGAACACATGACATGTCACGTAATGTAGTG
>JAQFXM010001288.1:0-33978 GCA_034693345.1 Entomobrya multifasciata
CAATACGTATTAAATACACGACTTTTAAAAATGTTGGTAGTAAACGAAGGGGTTATTTTCGAACTTTTAAGTGCACGGAAGGTTATATAAAGGCGGCCAAACCTGCCAGTTTTTTAATTTTTTAAATTTTGTATATTTATTTTAAACTTTTACTTGAAACCATTAATGTGCAAATGTTAAGGCACTTGTTTAGAAAATTTAAATTTGAGTTCGGAAATTTGTGGGAAATCTATAAGTTTTACAATATGTGATTTCAATGGAGAATTGGATTAACTATTGCAGAATTTCATCATCCATGTCCTTGTCCAATGCACATTGGTCGAATAAAATTGAATGTTTTATAAGCTGATAAACTAATAAGCTCAATGTCGTCGTCTCTGTTGCTCGCAGTTCTCACAATTCCACAAATGATTTTCAACATGTTAATATGCAATGCACAATTACGAACAAAATGACTGGAAACCTTTCCGGTGCGCTTCTAAAGTGCAGACATATAAATGAGTTCAATTAGAAGCTTAACTAGTACTTTACGTATTATATAAAGAAACGTTTGCACTTTCAGCTATTTTTACAGTGGACTAATGATGCATTCGACTAAGTACACAGTGGACTAATGATGCGTTCGACTAAGTACACAGTGGACTAATGATGCGTTCGACTAAGGACATAGTGGACTAATGATGCATTCGACTAAGTACGCAGTCGACTAATGATGCATTCGACTAAGTACACAGTCGGCTAATGATGCATTCGACTAAGTACACAGTGGACTAATGATGCATTCGACTAAGTACACAGTTGACTGTTAAACATTCGACTAAATTCGACGAATTTTACAAGGTCGACTAAGAATAAATTTGACAAAATTTAATTAATTTTACAGGGTCGACTAAGAATAAATTTGACAAAATTTAATTAATTTTACAGGGTCGACTAAGAACAAATTCGACAAAATTCGATTAATTTTACAGGGTCGACTAAGAATAAATTCGACGAATTTTACAAGGTCGACTAAGAATAAATTTGACAAAATTTAATTAATTTTACTGGGTCGACTAAGAATAAATTTGACAAAATTTAATTAATTTTACAGGGTCGACTAAGAATAAATTCGACAAAATTCGATTAATTTTACTGGGTCGACTAAGAATAAAGTCGACAGAATTCGACTAATTTTACAGGGTCGACTAAGAATTAATTCGACTATTTTTACAGGGTCAACTAAGAATAAATTCGACTTATTTTACAAGGTCGACTAAGAATAAATTCGACTAATTTTACAGGGTCGACTAAGAATTAATTCGACTAATTTTACAGGGTCGACGAAAAACACTGGGAACCTTAGGACACATTTGGGGAACCTTGGGACACGCTACGCTTCTCGATGTGTGTCGGAATGGAATCCTTGTTTATGTGTATTGGTTGACATCATGTTACAATAGTGGAAGATTATAATGTACCTAATCATGCATGAAATTGAACACTTTAATTGCTAGCGCTCTATCAGACTTATAACATTCAACCGGCCCGCTCACTAGTGTTCATATTAGTAACGTAACGAAGCCTATGTTAAATAAGTTAGCTTGACTATCGAGTTATGTGCTAATTAGACGGCCAGACGGAAAGCAATAAAAATTCGAAGTGATATTATTTAGTACGCATATATATTGTAGTTATATAGTTCGCTCGATTTTTTTGAAAATTCCAATCGGGAGCGAAGTTGCAGAGGTTTGAAGAGAGCAACTCCAAAAAAATGAGTTGTAATTTAACAAAGGAAGTACCTTTAAAAAATTGTTTATTAAAATTTGAAGATATACATAATGTTCTTCGTGCTTAAAAACGGTTTTTTGGAAGTTTTCATGAAAATCGGATGAAAGATGTGCGAGATATTAAGCCTTGAGTGTTTCCGACGCACACCCAAACGCATAACTGGCCGTTGTTGCCAACGTAAGGGTAACGTTATGGATAACGTAACACCTGCCAGCAAAAAAGAGAAGAAGGACGAGCACACAAAAACGTGTTTCTAACTTTTTTCCCAAACTGCAGAAAAGGAAGAAAAAGCAGTTGGTCCTTTTTTGTTGGGGAATCCTTTCTATTTTTTTCCGTGCTACTTTTCTTCTTTTTTATACAAAGCTGTTTCTTTTACCGTCGCGCGTCGTCTTGAATGAATGCTGGGAATGTATGTGTTTGTGTGTGTTTTTTTGGATGTTATGTGTGCTCCACTTTTAACAAGTTTAAATTGGTTTCCTCCTGTTTTTTCTACGGAGAAAAGGAGGAGGACAACAAGGCACTAGCTTGGCTTGTTGACTTTTCAGTTTAAAAAAGACGCAGAGAGACAGGGTAAAAGTAAAAAGGAACAGTTTTTTGTTCTACCACCACCACCGTACCTCACCAATACCACCGCCAAAAAAAACACAGCTTGTTATTTTCAACCATGTAGTTTTCTGGAAGTTGAAGGTTTTAGTCTTCTTGTAAGAAGGGACGCATAATACAAAAGACAGGAGGACAACAATAGCACAGGAACACACCACAAGAAAAAAAACTTTTTTGGAAAGGATGGAAAAAAAGAAAGGAAAATGAAAACAATAAAAAGTCTAGTGAAGTAAATAAGAAGACGGGAGAGACACACAAAGAAATAAAGAGAAGCAACACATATGGCTGTTTGAATGTACTTTTTTCTCTGGCGTGTGTGTGGTATGGCACGGTGACGGTATAGCTTCTCTGTAGACTTGTTCATTCTCATCTTTTTATTTCATCCAAATTGCAATTCAGGAGGAAAAATAGAATAAACCAAGCAGGAGAGAAAATTTTGGAGAGGGAAAGGATGGGATGACAAATTAGTTTGTGAAGAGGAGAGATATAATTTCGGAGAAGAAAAGGAACGAGAGGGCTTGATTCCTCTTTTCACTCTTAAGCATCTGTCGAGTAGATTCTAAGACTTTTTGGAGAGAATAATATGAAGAAGAAGAGGAAAAAACACATACACAAATTATTATTGTTCTCCTTATCTCATTGTCAGTTTGTTAGTTTACTGCTGTTAATTGCCGAAAGGAAATGGATACCCGAGAAGCGAAGAGAAAAATAGGGAATAGGAGAACTAGAAAAGAAAAAAAGCGGGAAAAGGAGACGGGGAGACAGAAAAATACTCGACAAAAAGAACAATACAAGGCAATCATAATAATAGAAAATGAGAATGGGTGGGTGTATATAGTGGTGGGGGGATAGACATGAAACAAAGTCTCAAGCAGAACAATAGAAAGTTGATGAAATCAGTCAGTTGAATAAAACATACGACAAAATGGATACTTATTGTATGCTTGCATTTTACTAAAAGCTAAAATTATATAAAAAGAAATAAAATGTGTGCATGTCATATAGTTATATATTATATAAACACTTATTATTAAAGCGATACAGATAAAATTCATGAGAGGAAAATGAGAACGAAAAGGGTAGACAAGTACAATAACGAATGTATATACAATACTTTGTTCTTGCTCATTCACTTTTGTTTTGTAATGACGGCCATGAAAATGAAAGAAAAAGCGCGTATTCAACGATTTTCTCTTTGTCGAAGTAATAAAAATTTGTTTCGGAAATGGGCAACAAATTGAACTTCATTTTCTTAAAGATAAAATGAATTTTGTTGCAAAAGGAGGCAGGCGCGGATGTACTCAAACAACTATGCAGTCAAGTCCTGTCTGCTATTTAACTCTTTACACTTGAAATGAAATGCACAAAAAAGCCACGCCATCCCATGGTCCGCAATAATCATCATGGTCATCTATACATCTTTACTGAATATCATCATGAAAAACAAAAGAAAAAATGAGTACAGTAAACATAACAGAAGAACTACTTTATATTTCAGCAGGGCGCTGGATCTTGTTTGATAGTCCTCTCTAATGGGTTGGTTGGCAGGCAGACTATTTTCTTTCTGAGAACAAATTCAGCATCCAGTAATGAAGGCACATAGAAAATAGAACACTTTTTGATGTCAGTCTAGTTGTCAATGTATTTTCTCACGGTACACTGCTGACTTGGTATGATACTTATTGCAGTAGTTTTTGTGCATTAGATCCACTGCAAAGCAGTGTGTGTGAGTTCTCTTATGAACGCACCGACCGCATGACTTGACACTGTTGAGTTTAACAAAAGCTAACGCTGTTCCTTGTTCCCCTCTCAACAAAATCAACTTGATCGTCGTCGTCGTCGTCATCATCGTTATCTCATTGTCATCATCATGATCGCCGTCATCATCGTCCTCATAACCCGGCACACACACATATATACATACATGGTGTACTCTTTGTACACTATCATAATACCTAAAGCAAGTCATCAACGTTTTTTTTGTTCCTTTCTCCTTGTACACTTTTGCTGCTTGTGTGAAAAAAGAAAAGCGAGAGAGTAAGCACTTTCTCGAGTATCGTCGTGATGAGAAAGCGAAACGAGCATTGACTTGAGAGTTAACTCTGTACTTTCTCTATGTACCTAAGAGACACACTCTTTTTTTCAAAAGACCTCTCATCGTTGAATGAGCCATAATAATGCTATCTCTTCCTTTCTCTCTCTCTCTATCTTCCTGCTACAGACTTACACTTGTAGTCTTCACAGATTTATAGATCTCTGCAGTTTTTACATTCACCATATCATCTTATTATTATATTCCACTATTTTGTATTCCTTCCTCCTCGTCTACTCTGTGGAAAAAAATAGGGTTCATCTTCTCATTTATTCAAAAGTGTGGGTGGAAGTCCTTTATATTCTGATGATACTTGTATGTACATGGAAGAGAGATCAGAAGACACAGAAAAATTGTCACTTTGGCCAGTAAAATAATAATGATATGAAGTATAAAGTCCATAAAACGTAAAATATGTATGTATGCACAATGGACTATCATCATATTACTTTGTAGTCTGCTATACACAATGTACACACACTTAAAAAATGAAGGTCTAGCGCAGTCTAAAACATTGTGTTTTTTTCTCTCTCTTTTGCTCACTAATGCTAATATGCTTTACACACAGACAGAGAGACAAGCATACGAAAACGATAAGCCCTGTAATATGTTCCATTCTCCACATACTACACGCAATGTTACCAACTTCATAATGTCCTAGGTCTCTTATTGAGCACATATTGAAAATCCCTTTGGAAATGCGACAAAGTTTTTTTTTGCAAAAAGTGAGAGAGAGATCCCGCAATGGTCTTCTTGGTGGGTTGTTAAAATGTGGCACGGGTACAAACTGGTAGTACTAGTCTCACTAACAGCGTAACAGACATATATGGACTCAGTGAGAGCATTTCAATTTGTTTCCATTTCCTTTTTCAGTCAGACAGTGCTTAGCAGAGAGAAAAAGAGCTAGAGACTTATTATAACAAAAGGCGGCTTAAGTTGTGAAAACGCTGAAAAATACACGCTGATATACATATAGATGGATAGATAGATTGAGATTGTAACTGTGTGAGTTAGTGGGGTCTGTCGCATCAAATTCATCTGACGCGACGGCAAAGCTAGAAATCGGAGTGAGATAGGCTAGCAAGGCAGATGGGAGATGAGGGATATAAAAAGGGGAAAAGCCGATTTGATCTTCAATTAAATTTTATTTGATTTCGAAAGGGAAAAGAAAAAAACCAGAAAGAGGGAGAAATAGAAAGTGACTTTCCCTTCTAGCACACAAGAGGAAGGCTTTAGGAACATCATAATAAATAATATTAGATAATCTGTTCTCTGACTGTGTCTGTGTGCAGAGATTCTACTAGATTCTTTCAGTGGTGTGGTGTTTTATAGTATGACATGACATGTCAAACACCGCAAGCAAAAACTCATGTTTTTGTCATCATCATGATCATTGTATTTGCGTAAATTGTGATACTATTCAGTAGAGAATGGAAGGAAAGGAGTAGAATACAGATTATATTTATCTTGTACACATCTTCATGATTACGCACAACAAACACATACAGCTTTGGTGACATAATATTATGGGAAACTGCCGCTTGAAGGGAGAATAATCTCACATGTGTGTATACTTAATATTGTTATCTGTGTACCGTACCCTTCTTTCCACGAACGCTACTGGTTGCTGATATTGCAATAATGGTAATAACAATCATGTTATTATTTTGCGTATCTTTTATCAGATCCACGATCCACGTCACTTTCCCGTCAAATCAACAAAACAAAACCAAATTTTGAACAAAAAACGGTAGAAAATACATGACAGGAACAGGACAAACGCAATCATAATAACAAGAGGAGCAAGTATAAAGCTTTCTATTTTGCTTTCTCTTTCCCTACTTGTTCGTCTCGCTTTTCAGGTTGGTTAGCTGTTGACGACGAAAATGGCAATGAGGAAAAAAGGGTTTGTTGCTCTTGTGTTTTATAGTTAAATTTTACACACTCATTTCCAGTAGTTCCTTGTAGTCAGCCATAATACATGTATGCGTGATAGGTATGCATATATGTACAAGGTTCATACACACACTGATTCATGCAACAAATCATTGTGTTTACGCAGAAGAGGTCTTTACACGATGATGACGAAACCAAAATAATATTATTTTTGATGACTTTCATGAATATCTTATTGCATTTTGCTAAGCACACACATAAACATGACTTGTTTACTACTTTCCATCCACCAGTTATGAAAATTTGTGCTGGGATATGTATGAGAAAGAGGATGACGATGACCCAAACAGGAACAAGGAGAAAAAAACAAGAATTACTTTGCTGAGTAAGCAGTACCAGTAACGCAACTTAAGTTTACCTTTTTATCAAAATCGGCGTCATCGCTAAATTCAAAGAATATGTATGTACATTACATGCGCGGCATTCATACAAAAATACATTTATCTTTATCCTTATAACATATTGTTACGCATGAAAAAATGCTTCTCCGAAAGTATCATGAAATATTCATGATGATGGTGACTGGTTGGTATATAATTTATAAAAAAAACTCCGTCCGTGCACATCTTTCAAACAAACACTTTGTTTTTCTGTGAAAATATTTTAATATGTAAATACATATTTTTCTATGAAAAAATAACCAATGTAAGTACAATCCCTAAATTTTAAATCTGAAAAATAACAACAATAACAACCAAAGGAGAAAAAAATATAGGTAGAGTAAGAAATCTAAACTGGAAAAATTCCAGCAGCTTATCGTTGACGGTTCAGTTGAAAACCTACATATTAGAATGATCACAAAAGTTTACGCAACTTGTTTTCTTTATCCCTTAATATTATGATGCCTATGTACACCATGTTTTTCACTTATATTTTTTTCCTTCTTGGAAAATCATCATACTTTCAATAAGGCACCAACAAAAACAACAATACAGCAATAAATCCTTTCATGCATACGAATTTTTTTTCAAGAATGATTTTTTGCAGACTAAGAAAATCCTAACAAACAAGCAGGAGAAAAAAAGTAAGAGAAAGTAGAGCAAACCTTCAAACCCTTCAAAAAATCTAAGAAAAAAATCATCATCCTTCCTTTCCTCCAACGTCTCCTTCTTACAGAAGGCCGAAGACAAGCCAATCCATGCTTCCTACTTCTCTAGTGCAGTGCACTGAAGCGTTTTCTTTTTTCCTTGATTCTCCTCTGGGATGGGATGGTTTTGTCGTCTATCTCTACCGCCATGCCACCATCAGACAGCACCACTACCACTGCTTATGTGAAAATGTGAAGGTATGCATGCATCTGAACAAAAAGGGATGCCATGTCATGAAGCCCAGTACAAGAGTGCCTCGCTCCGGGAATCCACCACATGACATCCCTATAACTTTGCCAGTGTGTGTGTGTAGCCATATAGTTCACACACTTTGCAAACTAAAAAAAACGCGAGACACACCAGACTACATTATTGTGTGAAGGCATGCATGCAATTCACATGCATTCAAGCGACATGTCATCGTCATCATGAATCGTTGTCGTTGTTGCGCGGTGTGGGTATTGTAAAGGCTGTATTGTAATGCGTTACTCTTTAACATATCTGCCTGCAAGCATGCATATTTATATTTTTGTACTGAAAAAGAGAAGAGGTGGATGAGAACAAGAAAGAACAACAACAGGCGACAAAAAACTACAACTCCAATTTTTTTCCTAGTTTCAATTGAAAATTTTATTTGAGATCTCTTCAGAGACTGTAAAAGAAGCAAAGAACAAACAACACTTGCCGAAACTTACGCATATGAGCCGAAATTCGTGAGTGCCGCACTAAAAACACAACACCAAATCATACATCTGCATCACGATCCCAAACCTGATGATGATGATCATCAAAAGTAGCAGCAAAGGTGGTGGAACATAGAAAATTACTATTACTAGCACAATTTTTCTTACTTTTACTGGGAAATGGAGAAACAGAGACTTTAAGCATCTCTTTCCATTCTAACAAGAAACAACGCTCAGCTAACATCACCACCACCACCAAAGCAAACGCATATATAAGCAGTATCTTTGGACACTTCTGCTTCCAGAATCTTTCCAGCTTGGGTGACTGCTGGTTCAGTTTTTTAGAGATGTGCGGTTGTGTTCGTTCTGGGTTTTCTGTGTAACAAGCAAAAGCTACAGATTCTTCCACATTCTCTTCTTCATCTCATTTCTCAAGAATGAACTCTCTGAGCTGAGCCAAGAGTCAGTGCTCTAAACTAGAAAAAAATCTTTCCTTCTTCTTCGCCTTCCTCTTATTTTCATGTTGTTCCTCCGGCATTTCTTTAAGGCAATTTAGTAAAATACATTAAAAAGTAGGAAAACGTGTGTGGTTCAAAAAGTACGGTGTGGTGTGTGTGTCTTCTTCGCGTAGGAAGTGTGTGCGGCGGGGTTCATTCGTTTGTTTCCTTTCTTGTTTATCTAATCTCCGCTCATCATTTCTCTTCTTCTTCGCGTTGCCGTCTTGAAAGAAGAAAATAGCAGGAGTAGAAAATTTCAGTGGCAATACAGAGAAGAAGCAAAAGATCAAGACAAGTTAAGTTGAGAGATGAACAAAAGGTTATGCTCACTCGCAAGGTTTTTCGTTTTACTGAGAGTTTCGTTTGGAGCATACATAGCAGAACAACTCTTTCTTGGCTCGAGAGTGAATGAATGAGCATCACTCAAATCTACACAGACCAGCTCGCACGAACTACAAGAAAGAAGGAGAGCGTGATTCACGATTTCACATTATTATATTTTTCATGCCCGAGTATTCAGCAAGACTTGACGTTACACATGTAATCGGTGTTCTCACAGGTCATGTTAAGTTAGCAGAAAAAGCAATAGTAAAACGCGTGAGAGTGTGAGTGAATGTATTTGTGTAATAAAGTGAAGGAACGAGACCAGAACAAGAAGCAAGACCATAAGGCCCTTGCCCTTTTTCCTTTTATTCTTGACTCGCCATTCTCTTTCCTTCTTAAAAGGAAGCTTGAAGCTTAAAAAGAGAAGAAGTCCGTGACTGTGTGTGTAACCGTGTGAGTGTGTGTCTGTAAAGGCATGTATCTCGAGAGAAAGCGGATTCGGAAGGAATAGAGAAAGGTGAAAAATTGGAATCCATCACTTATCACACGACGTCATGAAATGTGAAGCATTCAGAAAAGAAGAGGGACAAGGAAGAAAAATATACAGAGAGAAAGAAGAAGAAAGGCACGAGCTCACAGCTCGCTTTAGAGAAAGAGACAATTTACAAAAGTGTTAGTTTTCTTATTCTCAAGAAATAATAGTATTCTCGCTTGAAGCCAAGGCACAGAAAAAAAAGAAAAAGTGTTACCTTTATCTGGTTGCTTTTCTCTCTCTCTCTCTCTCTGAAATTCTCTGAAAGAAAAATAAAACCGAGTTAATGGCAATGGCAATATATGGAGCAATATAATAAGAGCAGACAATCTGGAAATGTATATGTGCCTCAAGGCATCCTATTTCTCATTCCCATCTCTTATCATTTCCATACAAGAAGGCAGATTCAGCAGCGGTGCTGGTGAAGAAGGAAGGAAATGTAAAATATGTGGATAGAGTATAGGTACGGAACTAGCTTCACGAACATGTGAGTTTTTTTGGGCTTGGGGAAAAAATACGAAAGAATTTTCCTAGTGAACTCATTTTTCTCTTTTTGAAATACTTCAAGAGATGGAAAAGAGACTAAAGGAGTTGAGTGGGTTACTTGCAGAATTGGAGGTGTAGGTGGTGGATCACGTACTTCTAGACGGGTGGACGGACGGGTCGAACGAAGATTCGTTTTGAAAATATTTCGTTTCTTCAAGGAACAAACAAGATGTCAAGTAAATGTTACATTTTTGTCTCATCAACTTATCTTTGTACTCATCTTTTGATGCAGTTCTAGTTCAAAAAAAATTACGCTGAGCTGTGAACTTTTTTCTTGCAAAAATAACATGAAAGTTTGCCTATACACGTGAGTAGGAGCAACATCACAAAGTAAATCGTGTATCATTTTTTATGCTTATCCAAGCGTTTCATGGATTTTTTTGCTGGCAACTCAAACAGCTCATCAGAATTCTCCCCGACAGACTAAATCAATATCAATTTTAAAGAGACAGTTTAAAAAATAACACTTACATGCATACTAACACGACTTTACACGAAGAAAAAAAAACAACATCAAACGTGTTGGTGTACAACAAGAAATGGAACATGTCATGTCAATTTTGAAGTCAACGTAATAAAACACTTTTTTTCCTCCATGTAAAGTGATGTTGCAATATGGGTTGTTTGTGAGTGGAATACATATACCTACCTCTACATACTTGTCATTGTCAGTCTGTCAGTATATGCAGTGTGTTTGCAAGTTTCAGTGACAGATCACTTGACACAATTTTTTATTCGCTTAAGTTGAAAATGTAGCAACGCTTTTTATGAGAGTGCGCGGGTGGATGCTTAGCTTTTTACATAAGTATTCGTTCTAAATAAAAAACCTTGGAGCACCGGGTACGTATGCTTTTCGTGAAAAAACGTACTTAAGTTTAAATGAAATGCTTTAATATTTCATCAAAGCTAATATTATACTGTCGTAAACATACATTTGATTGAATGCCCATCCGCTTTAAAGGACAGTGAAAATTTTGCAATATTAACGACGGAAATTTGCAAGAAAATTTCTTTAATAAAAATGCATTGCGCCATTGTGTACAAATGTAGATGCAAATTTTGTTGAGACACTTCGTCGCGATATTTGCCGACAGAGAATGGCCAGTATTGATAATCTTGATGTCTGGAAAACTACAATACATGCTAATTGCTTTTGGGAAACGTTTTAATTTCACAATTTTTCGCTCTATTTGATGCAATCCAATTTTCAATTCCCTTTGATCCACACTACTTTGATCATCAGCTTCCTGAAAGCTCAGCAAACTCCTTATTTGTAGTTTCAAGGTGACTTGTGTTGATAATGATGATATGTAAGCCAATTCAACAGCTCATTTTGTAAAAGCTGACAAGGGAATGTTTAACAAGCAACGGAGCAGCATAATAAGCTTATTAGCGTACATGCTTATTTCTTGGACATGATTATGAAACTCTTTAGAAATTAATTCTCAAAAACTTCTACTTTCTACTTATATGCTGACTGCGTCAACAATGTGATGCTTCTTTGTAGTATTTCTTTTTGTGTCTACTTTCATCACTTGCTCAACAAAAACAAGGACGACTTTTACAATAATTGTCTTCCACTACCACCACTTTCTACCTAGTTTCTTCGTCCTTTTGTAATAACAAGAAAAAGGGAAAATTAACTTGGCCCTGATTTGTTGAAATGCGAGAAAGCAGAAAAACCGAGAGTGTAAAGTGGAGTGCGTAGCTTCGGGAATAAAACTTTTTTTCCAAAAGCTGCTGTGCAAGTGCTAATTGACTTTCTACTTTTCTTTGCTTTCTATTCTACTTGTTTTGGAAGGGAAAATATGACAAGTGGAGAAAGCTGGGAGCGGTGCTGAAAAAATAAGTTTTTCTATAAAAGTATAAGAGAAAAAAACATGCAGTGTTTGTGGTGGTCCATTGTTACCTTTTTGTGCAAGTTGAATACGAGGAGTCGAGACAAGTAAAAGTTTGAAACAGAAAAGAACAGAGGAAAAATATTTGAAGGTAAGATTGTTTGGTTTGCATATGTCCCATATTTAAAGAAAAAATAAATGTAAAAAAAAACAGCACCATTGAAAAATATATACTTTACTAAAAGCGCTACCCCACCGCCACCATACCGCCACGGTACAAAGATTTACGCAGAGTTTTCACGGTTTTCTGATTCTCACTCACCGTGTCTTTTACATTTTCAAAAAGCATAAAACCAGAACATAGCCAACAACCCAACACCACCGTCAAGCCAAAAACAGACGCTTTCTAATGTAATGATTTGAAGGAGATAATTTGTATTTAAATTAGAGTATTTTTTTAGTACAAAATGCATTGTTAAAAGCGAAAAGCAAGAAAAAGAGGCGAGATTATACTTTCATTTTCTTCGTATTTACAGCATTTTTATATTTTCTCTTTTTGTTTTTTCTTCTGGTAGCTGAAAAGAAATTAGCATTTTGGAAATTACTCTGCTTTGATAATGAAGAGGCAGCAGAAATATTTTCTTTTTACTTAATTTTTATTTAGGATCAAGGACATTTTCACATGCACTTGCACAAACCCCATCGTAATTTCAAAAAGTTTGTCGGTTGGCTTGGTCCGGTTTTTTTGACAGTGTCACCACCGTCAAACGCACTCGTTACCACAGCCTACCCCACCACACCACCAGCAGCTATACTGTAGCCTTTGCTGTCATTTTACCAAAGTCTCAAACCTTTTTCTTAATAAAATCTACTGCAAAACTTTGAAACTTCTGTTCTCTGCACCAACATCCAAAACAATATTCCTTTTTAGAGAAAAGTCTTTAGAACTCATTTCCAAATCAATGGGGGAATTAGTTTTTTAATGGAATGAATTAAAGTCACATTAGATTCAAAAAATGCCTTGTACAGTACATCCGGTACCAAAGGAAAAAAATTATCTGCTGTGCTGACTGAAAGAAAGAGTTCGGCTTGCATAACCATTAACATCATTCCCCCACAGACAAAAAACTGTACATATTTCAGAGAGCAGAGTTTTAAACAAGGTTAACTTTCACATATGAAAAGGGAAGATGAAAGCTTTAAAATATTTCCATTCCTTCCTCATCTTCTTTTTTGCTATTATAATTTTCCTTCCTCTTGTGAGCTCGCAAACAATCAAACAAGGAATTAAGTAAGGGAACCTCATCAACTTTTTCCAGGCACATGGGCACGGGAACATCAACCAAACCAACACACCATCATTTAGACATTTCCTTTCCACTCTTTTGTTAAATAAATAAGAAAATTGGAATGGAGAAAGAAAAACCATTTATTTATTTTATGTTTTTTTTCTTTTGTGCTCCCGCTGCTGCTCAACAACTTTTTTTTACTCAAGCTATTTACCAGTTTACAATACGCCTGCTAATCCTCCTCGCCGCCGCTTTCAATAGGTAATATATGTATTTTGCATCTTACTTGCTCATTTTCAATAAATCTTGTTTTTCTTTCTTTACCTTGAGTAGTAAATTGGTAAATAAATAGTACAAGACCAAGTCTACAAAAGAGACAGCACCGAGAAAAAAATATAGGAAGGTGGGTGCTGCTGCGATTCTGTACCGTGTGTTTGTCACTTTGTCACCGCAAAACAAAACAAAAATATATATGGGAAGGAAGAGGACAAGGACAATACCGCAAAAAGCACACAAACACTTTCCCTATTTTTTTCTCAGAAGAAGAAAAATAAATAAATAGAAAGGCTATTATTCTCTTGATGTATAATGAACTTGGAAGCATGAAGAGAGAAATACCCCACAGGAGGAGGAAACTGCGGGCTCACGCTGTGATTTCTGTAATTTCCAATTTCCTTTGTATATCTTTTTCTCTTCCTTTTTCTCTCTTTGCTTTAAGAAAACGAACCAAAGAATGAGAAGAATAAATAAAAGTATGGCTTGGTGGAATAGTTGTTGATGGTGAATCCTTTTTTTGCTTTGCCGTTTTGTTTTCTTCTTTCATCTTCTGTTTAGCTAAGTGAAGAGCGAGACGTTTGTTTGAATAATGTATACAACTTATTTTCGTATTGTAAAAGAAAAGACGTGCTGTATATGTAGTAGCATGGTATAGTACCAGCATCAGATTGACTGTCTAGTCTGGAGACAGTTGAAAGAGAATCTGTAAAACCAACAACAACAGCCAAAAATGGAAAATGAACACGAGAAGAAACCCAGTTTGTTCTTTTTTTCTTGCTTGATTTACTTTTCATTTTCTTTCAAGAAAAAAAATATGAAAGGAAGAAGACATGGAAAGAGGGGAACATTTTAGTATAACTTTTTGGTAGTGATAGAGGCAGCCAACCGTTGTAAAAACGGCACAAATTTTTTCAGTCGGTTTTTAATAAAGATGAACAGCTAGTCAAAAGTCATTTACCGATACACTAGATATACTTAGCAAACAAAATGTAAAGTTGAAAAGGAGATGAAAGCGGATAAATAAAAAAGAAAATGAGGAAATTCTTAAGGATGGGTACAAATCTTGGGTACTTTCAAGTATATCTACTATATACTGTCTTGTCTTCTAAAAAAAAACTTTTAAAAAATATGCCTAAACTTTTTTTTCGTAGAATAAAAGGAGTTCCGAAACGAAGGAATTCCGGTTGGCCAGGTTAGAAAAAATAGGTAAAAAAATTGTGTTCCCCATCGTTTTTCATTTTCCAATATTATCCTTTTATTCTTCTCTCCTTGTTCGTTGTTAATGCTTTTGTTGTACCTGTGTAGGTTCTCTGCAGAAGAAAAGAAAGTACAGGAATTGTACTTTGTACTACTGACTGGATTATTGGTGTATAAATTTATCGGGCTGGAAGGTAGAAAAAAGGGGTAAAGTGTAGGTGTGCGTAGGAGGGAGGATGAGAAGACCTGAGAGAGCAAGATACTTTTTTTAAAGTGAAGAATGATTTTTAGTAAGGAAAAGAGCGAGAGAAGAGCAGAGGTTAGAAAACCAAACCAGTAGGATTGAAATCAGATCTCTTTTGCAAAGCCATAATAATCCTGTTCGTTAGAGAGAAAAAAATACAGTGATTCTGGCTGAGAGAGAGAAACAGAGTTTCGGAAGAAAAATATGTATCTTTGTGCACATTAACACTTTTGACTAGAGAAAACTCAAGTAAATATGTATTTTTCATGGATGCAACCAAGTGTGAATTTTCATTGATAAGTTGCCTATACTCTACATGGTACACTTATTTGAACAAAATAATAGTAACAAAGTTTTGAATGTATAGGTATTTTCCGAATATTGGTAAAATACACACTACATCTACACACCTGCTGGTTATTTTAAATGAAAACTACAGAAAATAATCAAGTATTCAACTCAGCTGTGTGTGTGCACTCCTCCAAGTCTCTCGACGAGTTAGAGATGATAATAGTGTTTGTCGATGGATGGGTGAAAAGTGTGATCCCATAACTTTTCTTTCGCTCATTTTCACTTTCTCTTTTTTCTATTTTTGTTGGATATATTTTATAGGATAGAGAGAGTGAGAACGCAGTGAGGTGAGCGAGTTTTGTCATGATCATCATCGTCGACATCATAGTATCTCATGTCTGTACAGAAAAGATATATAAATAGGAGCAAAAGCTGTAGCCATCATATCATCTTCTCTGCTCCACCTCCATTTTATCGAAGAAGAATAGCCATACTTTAGAGATAGTTTTTTTCGGTGGAGGCAAGCAGGCGGAGAGATACACACAGAGAGACAATAACAAAAGGTGTATATGTGCAGTTTCGACGTGAAGACGGAAGAGGGGCATAAATCAAAGTGAATGGCGAGCATGGGACACTTCCCGTTGTGTCGCTCTATTTATTATTTAGCAACCGATGAAAAAGTCACATTTTCCTTGTGCTTTTGCTCTCTCCCAAATGAACCGCTGCAGTACAGTAGCACCCTTTAAAATCCTACCAAAAAATAGAGGTCTTCAATAAGGTATTCAACTAAGGTTGTACATTTCCAGGAAAAGAATAGAAGAGGAAAATGGAGATAATGCCATTATTGGAAAGTTACACAAGAACGTTTCTGCATGAAAATGAGAGGAGCATCAGCAAAAAGCAACAGAGGCTTTATAGTAGTTTATCCAATATTCCAATCCTGACAAAAGAAGAAGGATGTATGGATGACACACGGAGAAGAATAGCTGGTGATGATGGCGCTAGTTTTACACTAGAAATTATAATACAAACCTATACGTTTTGGAGAAAAATAGCAGTTGGTCTCTTTCTTTTTTCTAAAGCAAACTTTTTTTTCCTGTGATGCTTTCGCATAAAAAGAAGAAGAGAATGAATAGGAGGAGGATAGGAGAAATAAAAAAATGAAAACTGGAAAGTGGATTTTTTTCTTCTTGGTTTTTTTATACGTATTTTAGTTTTTGCTTTTTATATGTACTTATTTTTCTTCTTTGTCTCTTTCTCTGTCTTTCTCGCTAGTATTTTTTTTACTATTGCAGCTGCTGGCCTGTGTATGTGTAATGTGTGTGTGTGTTTAAGCTGGTGGTATAAGAAGTACTTACGTTGAAAGCGTGCATGGAAATGAAAAAGTACACCAGAGGGAGAAGTAAAGCGAATGCAAACCTAAAACCATAGAATGGGGCTAGTTTTCACAGGAAAAAAAAGTTTTACAAAAGAAAATCGTTTGTTCTTCTTATTCTTCTCCCTTACCTACTATTTTTCAGCATAGAATAAAGTTTTGCATCCCTCATGACTCATACTCTCGTCGTGCTATGGAAGGGACACACGTACACATAAAGTATACTTATATGTCTAAAAAATATAATAATATGAATGTGAGTGGAGTGGAGGAAAGAAAAGACCTAAATATGTCTACTGTTACTGTTAAGGAAGTAAAGTAAGTGGTGGTGGTGGTGCTGGTGTGTGGCGGTGGTGATAGCCTGGTTTCTCATGTTGTAGCGGTGAAAGTGGTGATGTGATGGCGGCACAAGAAGTGAAAAGCCTTGTCATCACATCACGTCACATTTCCGTTGAATAAGATGAAGAAAAATAACATATTGTTATGATTATACCAGAATACGAAATTTTTTGTTCGATGCAAACATGACATGTAAAGAGTAAATACATAAATTTTGTTTGAAAATAATCTTGAATGTATTTTTTTCTCTCGTGTTTTTTTCAGGCTACCTGTTAATTTATCTTCTCCCCTTTTTGTTCGGAACAATCATCCTTTCTGGTGTGGCGATAAATTCAAAATTGGCATCATGGCCAAAAAGACAAGATTTACCGACATTCTGGAAGCGTTCCTTATGCTACTCGTTTTATTACCGATGGTCGACCTAGTTGGTAAGCCCGTTTTTCTCTCTCATCTCTCTACTTGTATTTCAATTCAATCCTTCGACTTGGTGTCCTTAATTTTCTCAAATTATTCCCATTTCGCAACCCAATTGCAATTTTATTTCACTTTCCTCTTTTTTTGTACGAAAGGATAATGATATGATGGTAGTGGTCCCCCCATGGTCCTTTGAGACAAAACAGCAGAAAGTAAATTAAATGTGCACATAATTTTGTTTAAAAGAAAATTTCATTTTATTTTGCATCACATCACATTTCGTCATTTTATTGAAACTTTTTTTTTGTTTTTCCCTCTTCTTCTTCGTTATTTTCCTCTGAGCGCAAACTCCAAGCAGGTATTCAGGCTCCCAAGAGTGCAATATTTTTATCATTTTGTCATCTTCTTTGCGAATCATGAAAGCACAAAACGCGATGAATACTGAGAGAGGTAGGAAATAGGTCTTCCTTCAGGAATATTAAACTTTCCGTTTAGAGGAGTCTTATTACATTACATACAAGAAAAAATGCTTCCTTCACATTTTACCAGACGAATGACTATGTAACAATACATTCATTCAACATTACGCCATCCCATATACATGAAAAGGAGATATACGATAAGATGATATGACGAAAAGAAGATGACTACTATGTCACGTTGGTGTATAGTTGCGTTTGCCTATAAAATGTTATGAGATCCATCCCATTCTACGTCGTCGTCTCATTTTTTTCCTCTCCAAGAAAACTAAGAAGAATCATATTCCATCATGAAAAATATAAACGTTGACTTTCTAAAGAAAATACTAAGAAGTCTAAGTTTTTAAGGAAACGTTTAGAGAAGAAATATATATTCTATACCTACTTGTCAAACAAAAAAGTATGTTACTGACTTGGCTTAGTTTGGCAATCAAGTCGAGTCGTAGAAGTAAAAAACTTGAGTACCGAAAGAAAAGAATAGGTATTTATTGTAGTTCGCCTCACTCATCTTGTCATACAAAATAGATGTTCATGTGGGATAAATTAGTGCACACATGCATATTTGTACAATATGTAGATACACGCGTTATAGTAGAAAAGTCACGTCGTCACGTGTGTGAGCACAGAGTACCTAAGCAATTTTTGATATGTGAAAACATTGGTAATATTCAACACTTTTTATGTTGCCAAAATAGACTAAAATGATTCCCCTCACCTTCAACAGAACGACTCACATTAGGTACCTATCTGATTTTTTTCTGGTGAAATAGGCGCAATGAAAGTTGAATGCGTTGGGTAGTGGCAACAAAGACACAGCTATTCACTTTTACAATAACAGCACACGTCTTTTAAATCTTCTAAAATAACTTGCATACATAACACACAAACAAAATATTTTTTCCTGGAATGTCAATAAAGAATGTGATGGAATGTAATGCTGCCGTAATATCTGATGTGCATTTTTTTGGAGGATTTACCTTTAACCACCTACACATTGCATATAAAGCAGTAGTAAAAAAAGTGAAAGATGCTGTAATGCTCCTGTCATCTTCACAGTTTCCTCCATTTTCCTCCGAAGCCAAGTCGAGAAAAAAAGCCATTGTTCCTTATTGCATTCATCGCCATATATCCCATCCGTATCTCGACTCCCAAAACCACCACACACCTCCCACTGAGCTGTTATTCTCTCCGAAAGGAATATAGGTAAATTGAATGCCTTGAGCTCATTTAAAAGTGGATAAAAAATCATTCAAAAATTTATGGGCCACACATAAAAGGAAATACAAGTACAGTAACACGCCGCCAGCAGTAGAACCGCTGCCACCATATCCCCCACCACCACCACACAGTCATTTACAGTATTGGAATTGGGTAATCCTTTTGGTTATTGCGCTTCAAGGGAGACAAAATAAATTAGGAAATTAGGACAAGAAAAAAACGTAATGTTCTCAAATACTCGTACAAAGATGCTTCCTCTTCTTCGACTTGTATTTTTCCAAAAAAAAAGTTCGAAACATGTAGGAAAAGTATAGTCAGCAAATTGTTTGAAAAAGTGTTTAGCTTTTCGTTATTTTCATCATGTTTCTTCTCCACCTCCTCCTCCTCCACACTACTCCACGCGCTTTCCATATTGTGTCTCTGGAGAGCAGAAAGAGAGGAAAAAGTAGAATATGTAGAGGGGCCGCACATAAATAATGCTGGAGACCTGCCAAATGGTGTAAACTGTTGTGAGACTTGACTTGACTTTCTCTCTCCGTCGTTTTTAGCTGAAAAAAACTTATGGAAATATGTCGTGTTGTCGTTCATTTTGGAACTGATGTTGTGGTGAAAGTGGTTCTGATGATGGTAGCATGGTGTCATTTGGTACTTTTGCTGCGAGGCCCTTCTTTTACTCCAATTTCTTTTTCCAGTGTCAAATTCCGTCTGAGACTAAAGTCATCAGCTTAATACTTTCATGTAGCATTTTCCCTTGCCTCCATATTGCATAGTTGTAGTTTAATAATGCCAAACCAGACGCTTAACTTTCAAGATGGGTGGTGGTGATGGTGGGGGTCCTTCTTAAAACGCCTTGGAGAAAAAGCATATTTTTGCATGAATGTCTATAATAATATTTAGTTTATGCAGAAATTCAGCATAATTTACATAATTGATTGGACGTTGATTATAATCTCGTCAGTTTATTTTAAAGGGGGAAAGGTCTCTCTCTTTCTATTTGAATCAAATTGACTTTTCTTCGCTTCACTTTTCCCATTCTGCAAATATGGCGCCTTCCTCCCTCCCTCCCTCATAAAAATGCAATGACCTTAAAATGTCAACTTTAAATATACACAATCGATACCAGGATGTGTAAAAGTACACTAATAACTTTTCTTTTTATGGTACACTTTGGTACAGTTACAATATACAAGCTCTTTATGAACGATCCGTTCCAAATTCAAATTCCCATTTCCTTTCCCCATTTCTTCGAAAAAAAATCCAATAGTTTTTCTCATTTCACCAGAGAGAAAATAAAACAGAAAAAAATACAGACTCGACCAGACAACCGTTTAGCAATTCATGCTGTCTAAAAAAAAGTGCACAAGGAGAAAAGGAGAGTGGGTTAACAGGTACCATAAACGCTCTTTATTCTGCTTGGTCGAGCTTTTCCTCCATTTTTTAAAGGAATAATAATAAGCGATGCTCTTGTTACAGGAAAAATGTAGCAGCGCCAACAACATATATAAAAAGTAAATACAATACAGATGACGACAATGACAAGGAAGAAGATGATAATCATATCTTTTATGAAATGGAAAATAAATATTTGATAAAAAAAACTCGCCCACTTTCATGCCTTTGTCGATAAAAGACACACTTTGTGTCTGTCTGTAAGAAAAAATGTATCTCTAGTAAAGTTTCATAAAAACTGCGATTCTCTTGGTTTGGTAGTTATACAAAAGCACATACACGATACATGGTACTTGGTACCTATGAAAGAGTGAAAAACTGGGCGTCCCCCAATTTCCTAACTTATTATTGTACTTTTGACAGAAATGACTTTTTGCCCTACCGCTGTGGCTGCAAGCAACAATTTTTTTCGCAGTACCCATTTTTTTCTGTTGCTTTTTTGCTACTTGATACTTACTATCTGGTGGGCACAAAGTAGAAAATGAATTTTGTAAATGCAACTTCCTGCTTGTGTCTCACTTTATGAATGTCTGTGTCTAGTTATCTTAAAGACTTGAACCTATTACGGAAACAGGGATCTTCCTCTTCTTTTTTATTATGTGTATATTGTGCTATTCTTCATGTGTGTGTAAACCCTCTCCCCTTTTTTCATTTTGAAGTATGCAATCAAGTAAGAAAAAGCAGAGAAAATGAAAAAAGTGTAAAAAATATGCGGAACAGAAGAGTTAAGTCAAGTGGAGGAAAATATAAGTGATGCTCCTGGAATTTTCATCTCCATCTCATCTGGAGCTACGTCCAACAGCCCTAGTTTCTTTTGGTCTTTCATTTTCTAGTTCTTCTTCTGCTGCCCGAAGGAATACAGGTGCATATTAATAAATTTTGAAGAGGGAGAGAGAGATGAGAGGAATTACATACCTAACCTACTTTGCATGGTGATGAGGCTACAAAAATATACATACCTAACTATTTTCCTCTCTTGTTTTCATTTACGCCTTCAAATGCCTAGTGACTTGGCTAATAGAAGTTTTTTTGGTGTGTCCTTTTTCTTCTGCTGCGATGCTTTCATTTAGCAACTTTAGCAGAGACTAACTTTTTATTGTACCTTCTTTTTCTCCACACTTTTGTAGCAAGAGATGGAGAGAGAGTGAGAGAGGGGAAACTGACTTCTCTCTCCGTGAAAAGAGGAATATTTTTTGGCCAAGAGCCAGATGTAATAGCCATAAAGCGCACTCTATATTGTTATTATTCTTCATCTTCTCTTTCCGCTTCCCCCTTTTTTAACAGAAAAATAGTCTAAAGTAAAGTTGCAAAATGAATCCTGAACTATATAAGACCACTGCTGGTGGTGGTGGGGGAGGAGGAGTGGAAAAAAGGGTACCCTCTTATTATAGTGTCCTGTCCTGTCGTTGTAACTGAAACTGTAACGGTTGTGGTGGTGGTATAGCTCCTTCATTGGTTTGAATTGGTGTCCTTCGCATTTTCTTTTGTGATTGTGACACTGACACTATATCCCACCACCGACACAGCACACCAGACCAGACCAATCATAACAATAACAGTATGTAATGTACAAAAGTTACTTATAAATAAATAAAATAGTGATTCCTTTTTTCACCAGTGGTCCAGGACCAAAAAAAAGAGAAGATGATGAAATGGAACATGAGATTGTAATCACAGCACCAGACCAGGACCTGAGACCATCTCACTCACAGAACATAACAGAACAAGCCATGGGATTTTTTTTTGTGGCGGCGGCGGTGGTAGTAGTGTTGCTGCTTCTCGCTTGCTTGCCTTCTCGTTTCCTGCCGCTGTCATCGTCCATTTCTCTTTCCCCATGAGTGGAACTAGGTTGACAAGCACAGGGGAACGCTCCAAACCACATAACTTTTCCTGGATGATATTTTCCCTCTTTCCATGCCATGCCATTCCATAATATATACTTTTTTTACTTCTTTTTTTCTTCTCTCCCTTTTCTTCTTCTGTTTTGTGGCTTCACTTCAATTCGATATGTAACTTGTGGTTTGGCTCAAGTCAACTTAACATTCTACATAGCACCACCATACCATATTCCCTCGTGTTGTTGTATGTTGGGCTATAGTAGTATTATCATGATCATATCATCTCAATTCTCAAACAGTACAGAGATCTTCTTGTTCTTCTCGAACAAAACTAATGGGCAACATAAAGTTCACGTTAAAGCGAACCTCTTCCTTCCGTTCCAATATTGTCTGCTATATGCCTGTAGACAAGACACAAAACTCTTCTTTTGTTTGGGGGATATGAGAATCATCTAAAAATGTATCTTTTTCTCTAAATACAATACAAAGTTGCAATCCTAGATAACATTTTATTACAAAGCCAAAAAAGCAAAATGCATAGGACATGACACACAGGAATTAAGAAAAGTGATTGCGAGAAAAAATATAATGACATTTTGTATCATGTCTTTGTAGAGTGGAGAGGTTGTAGCTCTTTTCTGGACTTTTTTTCCTGGCAGTGTTCTTTTCTTGATGATGATGGCAATGTTGAAGATCACACAACTAGACAATTCAATAACAATTCTTTGTGTGTGGCTAAAAGAGAGAGAAAAGAAAAAAGTTGCATTTTTTTCGTAAGTGTGCTCGTTGACTTGTTCTTGGAACATGCCACATTATCATCATCATCATGAAAAACTCGACATCACATCAAGCCAGGACGACAAAAGTTTTACCGTCCAAAAAAGTACAAATGGTAATCCAAAAGGAATAAAAAAAGAGTACAAAACTGTAAGTGTGCTGTACTCTCTGACTTGACTAGTAGATATGGCTGACGACTATGTACTACCACTACTGCTGGCTAACAGTTAACAACTTCCTTGTGACCATAACCATTACCATCATCATCATTCTTTTTTCCCTTTTTTGTCAGAATGGACTAGTGGATGTGACCACACCACCAAAAAAATAAGTATATACGTACATCTCTTTACGGACGGAGTAGACTGTAAAGAACTTGGCAAATAATCCCACTTTAGCCCATTTCTTTTTGTGGTGGTGATGGTATGGTGCGGCGGTGTGTGGTAGGACGAAGAGGAGGAGAAGAGAATAAATGATGACAAAAATGTAGAGAATTACTAGTGTGTAGAGTGCTCAAAGTGTATAGATATAAGCATGTCTGTAAAATGTAATGTAATTGTTCTTTATGCTTTGGGTTATGTATATACAGATCAGCATCGAGATGGAAGAGAATCTCTGGGTAATAGTGGAAAGGGGAAGCCAAGCGGAACGGTGGCGATGGTGGCAGGGCACAATTTTGGTGGCGGTGGTGGTGGGATTTCAGGAGAAGAAGGACGGCGACTCTTGTTGGACAGTAACAATCAGACAAGAATTGCTGGTGAGATGAGAGATGAGACAAGAAGGGGTATGGGAACCACAAGGACGGCAACCGGAAACTGGAACAGTTTATCCCCAACATCATCCCAGCAGCATCAGCATCAGTTTGTCATCAACAGCGGCGACATGACTGATAGGTCAGTAGGAGGAATAGGAGCATCATCATCATCAGCAGCAGGATCGCTGCAATCAATAGCCTTCCCAAACGCTTTTGAAATGTACCCGGGATTGTCGTCTTCTGCGAGCGCATCAGAGTCGGCTTCGGATGAAGCGGAATTTGAGGAAGAAGAGAGAATTATTCCAATTCCAAAACCAAAACCCACAAAACAACAGAGGCATCATCAGCACCACAGTCAAATGGCGAATAATGCATTACACCAGCATCCACCGACATCTGCAGCAGAAGCATTAATGAGGTTACCCTCATCTACAATGGGTGGTGGTGGTGGTGGAGGTGGAAGTAGTGAAGCTGCTCGTAGTGCTCATCTCCCGCATCATTCAAGGCAACGGGGAGGAAGTAATAGCAACCAGGTTGTTTTTCTGGTTGAGCCGCCATTGCCACTGGCGTCATCGACCAGGGTCACTGGACCATACTTCGATTCAAATAAAACCACACTCCATATTTCCGCCAAGGCTGGACAGAATGTCATTCTCGACTGTGCAGTTATTCTCCTTCAGGGAAGAACGGTAAGCTCATTATCTCTCCGTGCCTTGCACACACATAGACCATCTCACTGTATATAGACCTGCTCTTCTATCTATCTTACTTGTAGGCCACTAAGCCTTTACGACTCCCAAAACGACAAGAAGCACTGTCAGGCTTTATAAATTTCCTTGTCTCCCTGACGGATACATTTTTCAAGGAGAGGGAAAACACACGAGAATTTCGTTCATATTACATACTTAGATCGCTTGGGTACCTCTCCCTTTCCGCAGACACATTTTCTGTACGGTTGGTGCGCTACCAAAAGCTAGTGACTTGACTTGACGTTGTATTCTTGCGGCTGGAAAACATGGGTTGACTTGACACTCAGGTGAAAGTCAATCTGAAATGGGTTGGAGAAGGTGTCTGTTTTGTGGTAGCCCAAAAAATAAAGCAAAAACACAACCCGACCTTATTCCCATTCTATCACTTTACATTCTTCAAGTTCCACTTGGCCAAGTGTACGCAACAAGGATGACATTGTAACGCAAACACGTATTATATTTTCACAATGTTTTTCAATGTTTGTTTATGTAAAGACATTAATGAGCTACAGGCCAGATTCTTCTAGTCACTGGACTTGAGTAAAAGTGATATTAAGTTTACTAGGTAAAAGCATTAAAAGCAAAATTCGGCTCGGTGCTATGTAGTGTTATCATATTATGCTTCTCATAATATTAGCTTTTATAGCTCTTCTAAAGGAACTAGGTATCGTAAAAACAAAAAACCTCATCGCTTTGTAAAACTATTTATGTAGTAATGTTTGCTGGTAGAAGAGGAGAAGAATAATTTCGTTTGCAAATTAAGTGTTAGATTTAGAATGAAAACTTATGTTGTGCAATGGTAGACTATGCTGCCGATTCAATAAAAAATAGAAAACCAATGATTGTGCCACTACAGTAGATGTTTTCGATCAGCAAAAAACGTGAGGCTATCAATTGAAGCAAAGGATGTCAAACTGGGAATCAGTAGTAACAATTCGTCATTGGTTATTATACATACTAGTTATTTCAACGTCAACGTAAAACTACTGACCGACAAGGAAAAAACTTGCCATGCTTCCGATCAGTTATAAGATAAATGGATGCATAATGTATAATATTATGTTGTTGAGGTTTTATATAGCGGTTGCACTGTTTAAAAACGCAAGCCCTAAAATTTTCACCGGTGACTCAACGTCTATACATCATGCATGTTACTACTCATTACAAGCTAAAACATTAAAAAGGAAACTAAGGTAGTAAAGGACACTTGTCTACAAAACAGTACTAAGCAGCCCAAAATCTGAAATGCATCTTTTATCAGATACGTGCGCAAGGGTAACATTGAGGTAGAAATGAAACAAAAATGAGTAACAGGAATGTGGTATTTATTGAAGTTGACTGCTGGGAAGGGTTTTGATAACATTCGCATTTGCATATTATGCGGTGAATGTGATGTTAAGTTACGTAGCGTTTATGTGTGTATGATGATGTGGTGGCTTTTGGCTTGAATGTTAAATTAATATAAAGTCGACTTGAATGATGATAAGTTATGATATTTTCATCATCACCTCCATCTGCATCCGCACTTTTGTCTTTTACCGAATGTCATGTGTCACACGCCAAACCAATTCGACAAATGTACTCATCATTGTCACCATCTTTACATCACATCATGTGCTTCAAAAACAAGATTCTAAATTTCATATATGAAAAATACAATGCCATGTATAAATGAAAATGCCTAATATTTTTTCTTCCTCCCAAAATTTTATACTGTACTAACAAGACAATTCGTTTTTATACAGGTTTCCTGGCTGAGAAGAAAAAGCGATAGTTTGCATCTGCTCACGGTGGGAAATGCTACTTACAATAGTGACTCAAGACTGGGCCTGCGATTCTGGCAAGCAAAAAAATCAAATTACCTTTAACATTTTTATGACTAGAATTTATAATGTATTGAAATGCACGAAATATTTTTTTTGTATTATAATAAAATTTATACTGATTTTATGGAATTCTTGTGTTTACTCAAGGTATCCGAACAACTGGCGTCTGGGAATTGACTCGGTGATGAAAGAGGACGAAGGAGAGTATCAGTGTCAATTGTCCACACATCCGCCAAGAACTCTGATTTACCACTTGAAGGTCATTGGTAAGTTATCACAAAAAAAGAACCCACACACGAGAAGATATAGATAATATATGATAAATAGTTCTGCAAATATTGCTACATTTACATGTGCTATCCACTGTGGAAAAAAATCATACATTTATGCATGAAATGCATGACTGCTCAAGCAAAACCGATAATATGGAAATTGTACAGAGAAAAGAAGTGAAAGTCAATATAATGTAAAGTTTTCCCCTTATCATCTTCAACCAAAAACAAAATATGTAACTGTTCTAGTTTTTTTATACACAAACCCAGTCCACATTTTTTCCCCTGTGTTCCCTTTTTCCCGGAATGAAGATTTTTTTTGCAAAAAATAACCGGGTTTTTGGATATTGCAGACATGCCATAATACTTTCTTTCAAATGTTTGCACATACTTGGATCGTATATTGGAACTAAATGACGTATTTATTAGCAATAAAAATACTAACAGTAATTTAGATATGTGCATGCATTCAAAAATATACAAACATAGATATGCATTCAAAGTCAATTTGCACATTCGATATTCAAGCAACTTGAAAATGTTCAAAATATTCACCAAACCAGAGACTCAAGTCTCCTCTAAAAGTTGTAAGCCTATCAACATCAAATCTCCCTGTAAAAAAAGAAGAGTAGTGTAATGAAATGCACATCTGGAGAAAGTGGACTTGTTCCTTTCCCTGTTTCCTCTCCCATCGCATCTTGGAAAATCCTAGTCATTTTCTCACACAACCAAAATTAAATTTACTTTTTCAAGATGGGAGTGAGTGAGTGTGTAACAGATGCTACATCAGTTTGGTGAAATGGCATATCATGTTCATGTAATGTTGACACGGTGTTGCATGTACACACACACACATTCTCTCTCTCTCTCTCTTTCTAGCTTAAGTAAACGCCTTCCAGTCACACACATGCAAACATTTAACATTTCACAAAATATAGCCAGCATAAAAAGACATTTTTAAGTGTTTCCCATTTCAAATTTGTGCGTAAATCTTTTCATTTGTTATGAGCTCCTGGAAAATGCTGATATGAAATGAAAATGTTTAAGAATTTATTTGAGAGAAAATTTACATGTGTCCATAACTAAATGTTGTAATTTTCAAAATTAAGTGCTTTCCCGTTTCCATTTAAGTAGGCGGAAGGAAGTAAACAGAAAGCACACAATTTCAAGATATTATCAAAGGAAATTTTTACACAGAACAAAAAACTCCGCACATGATATGTTGTCACTGGACGCTTTTCTTCATTACATTTTATGTACATTTAAGAATAAACAAAATACATACTCATATTACAAAAATGAAATGAAAGAAGAGTTGAAAAAGGAGAAAATGATATTTCAGTTCACTTTTCAACTTAATAATTTTTTGCTGACGATGACAGCCAAGTCAGGATAGCATTTTATCCTTATCACATACAACTTCCCATCATCATCATCATTATAATCAGCAAAGCAAAATGCAAAGCATTTCTCAAGTGTAAACATAATATATTATTATGCCATGCCTTGTCAGTTAGATTTTTTTGTTTCTTTTTATTTAGTAAAAATACTCATGACACGACCACGAGTGGAAAAAAGTATAAGTACAGCTTATCTGTTCAAAGTCAGTCCAGTGTCAGTGGTGATATGCTGGTATTTTTTTTTCTTTCTGTTTTCTCTCCATGTGTGTCCCTGTGACTATTGTAGCTCCAGTGGTGGTAATCCTCGACGAGAATGGTCACTCTGTGACCGAGCGACATTACAAAGTGGACTCATCCCTTCATCTGACATGTCGAGCTAGTCACGTTGACAAGTTTTCGGACAAAGTGGTGTGGTTGAAGGGAGAACGTGCTTTGTCTGGTACTGACAACCGTATCAAAATCAAGTAAGCCTTTTTTATTATTTCCCCTTTTTTATTATTCCATTTCAAATTTGGGATGAATACAAGAAAAAAACGCATGAATGAATATGCGTAGATTTTTTTCGAAATAATAATACTGATTGATTATGATAGCGGGAGGGAGTGACAGTGAAAAAAATTGTTACATAAAATAATTTTTACGCGTGTGTTTATGACAAACAGTCATATTAAGTGTATTTCTCTTTTTTATGGTTTTTTTGTAGAGTGACGAAAACAGAAGAGGTTGGTGAGACCAGTGTGTACCTTTCACTTTTGTCCCTTCGCAAAGGGGATTCTGGCAACTACTCTTGTCGGGCGGGTTCTCTTGCGAAATATACTGTAACAGTCCATGTGGTCAACGGTACGTCAATTAAGTTTACATAAACATATAACATCAACTTGTTATAATGTCAGTTCTATTGTACTTTTACCAACCACCACTCCAAATTTTGAATACTTTGATTGCTTACAATATTTTTGCTTTCTCTCTCTTTGCTAACCCCTCTTAAATAACTTGTGTAAATAGGTACATTTTACATTGTTATTGGTTGATGATGATTTGTGGGAAATTTTTTCAAGGCATTTCATTACAATTTTACCATCTTAAGCATGCAAACATATACGCAATACGCATATATTTTCTCTATTAGCCAGAATATAAGAAAGTGTTAGTGCGTTCCTCCATCCATCCCAAAAGCTTTCCCTTCTTTTCTTATTCTCTGGCTTTTGTACTATAACCCTTTTATCTGTCTGGCAGGAGATGAGACGATAATCAATGTGAAAACGACGTGACCCATACTATCCCATTTTTGGTTTTAACGTGAAATTCTCTCTTTCTGACTGTTTGTGACAGGCGAACTTCCGGCTGCCGTCCAACATGAGAGTGGGGCAACAAGATTGCTTCTTTCTCCGCCAGCTCTTTGGTTCACTTTGTTGTTGAGTGCGTCCACAACTACCGATGCCACCACCACCACAATCCTTTTTTGTACGATGGCGATGTCTCCATTATTGACGCTGTCATCTGTCTTGCTAGCCACATAACCAATTGTGTAGCAGCAAGTAGACCAGAGAAAGAGTATTTGTAATTCTGCTTGCTGAGCACAAAAAAAAGCTGTACGAGTTGAGAAACAATCTAGTTATCGTGATGATCATCATCATGATATCATCATTTCACCCCAATTCTTGCAAATTGCAATGGCATGTCAAAGGCAAGATAGACCATACTATGCACAGTTTTCATGTGTCGAAATCAGACAAGTCATGTTCCGATTTTCGAGCATTTACAAGTTAACCTTATTTTTACGAGGACAGCGCTGGATAAATTATATAAAAGAAGGTTAAATATAAGTAAAGTAAGTGAATGCGTATAGTTTTTTGCGTAAAATTGTAAAAAATAGTATAATATACATGTACATATATTTGTATATATGCTTTAACTTTATAAGGATCCTATACACATAACTTATAAAACATAAGTAATGTTAAAGATCGCTTATCGATGAACAATGTAAATGTTGAATGAATGTGTAAGTTTTCAACCTCTTCGTGCACGCAAAACATCTTAAGTGTCTTTGTTGGAATTGGAAACATCAGACATCAGAGAATGAAAGTCGACTGCAGCAACCTCTGTGGAGAGTAAATCCGTTTGGTTTAGAGAAAAAATGACAAAATCAGCAAGATGTTCAAAGATGAAGGGGCATTCTTAGGAAAGTGCGATCGGTCTTCTGCATAACAGCTTTACTATTGTCTAACATTTTTATGAGAGAAAGTAAACTGAAGTTAAATAGTTAAAATTGAACTAATTGTAAATTATGTGTATTTCAAATTAAGGGGGCATTATGGGAATGCATGCAAAGATGCAATTTTTTTTATGATAAATAGAGAATGAAAAGATTTTGCAAACGTTAAGTGCTGGTAAAACTTTAGAACCCGTTACTCAGATTTACGAATGTGACAGATAAGTAAATGGTGCGTCTCGGTGTATGTTAAATATATATATATGAAAGGCCAGGATAACATAATGAAAGTTAACTAAATTTAAACTGAAAAAATTAATGTTAACGTAAAGTTAATTGGTATATGTAATTTATACCATTTAATTAAAAAAATATACAGTCTATGTCGCAGTGTATTGATTAGTAAAACAAATAAAAATCATACTACAATGAATATTTTTTATGAATTTCAAACTTGGCAATGTAATTTAAAAAATCGGTCACAAAAAACGAAACGGTTAAAATTAAGAATTTATTTATTTGTAGAAATGTAAAATACGTACAATCCTAATAAAGTTGAAAAAGAATAAACTAATAATAAGGAATGAATTCAAAAATCCTGATTTCAATTTCTCAAAATGTATATATTCATAGATGAAAGCTTTGTCACTTGTAAAGTAAATTTAAATGCAGGTTGTGGTTGCATGATCGATAATCTCTAATTAAAATGATGAAGATAAATTTGGAGCAACGACCTGATATAATTTTAGCGATGAATAAATGGAAAAAAGTAAACCCTATTAATATATAAATGTAAGCCCTATTATTAAACAGTAGGCACATCAAACCAAAAATGTAATCCATGTACTAGTTTAGAAAATGATAACTACTTAAGTATTTATTAAAATTAATTTTAGTTACAGTGCAAACTTCCATATAACTAGCATATAATTTTGAATGATTGTGGTTGTGGTATGAATTGTGCCAAAATGGATGACTATTGAATAAATAATGTATAAAAAATAAAAAACCATAAGTTTTGGAATAACTGTATTTAGATAAATTACTGTACAAAGAAACTACAATTATTAGTAATTAAAGCATATACGTAATTAATTCTAAAAAACTATATAAGTGTCCTCTTGGAAAATTACTGTATATATGATAAATTGTGGAAAATTATCGGGAAACGTAATAAAACATTGTTTGAGAAAGAATGATGCGAAGAAAATTAAATCAAACGAAAACACTCATTTATTCCAGACATTTTCCCTTCATTCATCTTCATTAACTATGAAATTTAGTGTGCGATTGATTCATTACATTACAGAACGGTTACATGTTAAATTATTCATAGTCACGTTGCAATTTCATTACATTCAAAAACATTCATATGTTTTTACCATCACGTAATCTCAAGGTAAAAAAATCTGTGCTGATCCAGACAAATTTTTGCACAGGGAACGCAGAATAAAAATGGACATGGTAGCATGGCACACTGAAATTGGCACAAAATGATCTTATCTTTTGATAAAGGGGAGTATGGAATAATCATTGCATTTTGGATTTATTCAGCCTTGTGTGTTATATCCGATAAAATATTTGATTATGAATTTGTGATCATGATATCATCACAACACTGCTTTCCTGAATAAATTGAAGTTGAACCAATTTTATTCTGCTCCTTTCTCTGTCAACTTGATTTTTTTATTATCAATTTAAAAAATCAAGCTGTATTTAAAAAATGATGACAACTTCCCTCCCCAACGTCAACACCACCACCACTACCACACCGACCCCTCCCCAATCTCCGTCCAAAATCGGGAGCACTGGCTCCCTGAAAATTCCCTTTGAAAATAGTAAAATCATGGACGAATGTAGAGTTGAGGTTCTTCGAAAATTTCGGAAGGAAATTGTTGACCACGTACGATTCTGTGACGTTTCTAGAACCCTAATTACCTGTGGACTTGTAAGCAAGGAGGAATGCTTTGAAATTTGCAAACTGCCAATGTCCAAACAAATGCCACAATGTTACCAAAAAGTACACGACATAATGGACATTTTAGTTTGCCAAAAAGGGAATGCAGTGGTGGTGGCAGCTTCAGAAACTCAAAATGTTCATGGTCATAGTCATCATCATGGACAGCAACAAGAGAGACTAGGTAGCCAACGACGTGTAGAGGAAAGTAATAAGCAAAATGGTCTTGTAAAAGATATCTGGAAAAATTTCATCACTGCTTTGAAAGCGGAACATGGTCAACTAGCAGGGAAAATGGAGAATGAGTTGGATAAGAGTGCAGAAAGCAAGTTATTTGTGAAGAGGGGGAATAGTCGGGTGAGAAAAGCGGATATTGGGTGTCCAAAAGATTTTAAACATGTTCAACATTTTGGTTTGGCGTCCAGAAAAAAGAGGGAACAAGGGGATGGCGCAGTGGCAACCGTGGTGGGGTCATCGTCACCAAGTACGGCTGTTGTGGTTGGAGAAAGTCCTTCGCCGTCGATGGGACGTAAGGATAATATGGTTCCTGTTGGATGCTCAAGTATAGCTAATGATCCAGAGTTTAAGGATAAAATACTCACGCTGCAATTTAATGATACGGATTTACAGGAATTTTTTAAGAGGGCTGGGGTCGAGAGCAGACATCTTACGAATCCTGTGACTAAACAAATTATTTGCAGGTAAAAAAGTAAAAGTGTCTTATGAAATCGTGTTATTCGTGAAAATGAAGTGGTTTGAAATTTAATTATCAAAAAATAATTGTTAATTTATATTTGGCAGATTTATAGCTGAACATGGAGGAATGGAGGCAATAAGGGAGGAAGTACATAAAAAAGAAGATAATTCATCAATACCTGTCAGCAATCAAACTAACAGTAATGATAGTAGTAGCATAAGTGATCCTAATCAAAGTAGTCATGCTGAACCAGCAGTTGTATTACGAAAGAAAGTAAGACAAACAAGCGGAAGTAGTGAAGAGGAGCAAAAAGCTAGTAGAATGGGGCAGTATTATGATATCGAATATCGTGGACCTCCAGCTCCGGCAACGGTCCCGTTTAAGCCGACGCCACGGCCAACTTCAAATTTATACTATTTTTAGAGTTTTTTTTGAAAATGTTTTAATTTTAGCAATAATGTGATGCGAACTGAATGATAACTAAAAATGTAACGCTTTATTTTATGATATGATAAATTATATTGATGCATGCATAACTTTTTTTTGCTCGAATGTCATGTTCATCACCTCATGTTCCACACATTGAAAATTGTAACAAGTGCAGAGTTCCAAATTCATGATCGATCTCATAACTTGTTGGATGCCAAGATTGAGATTCATATTCCCAGTCTGAAAACATGAACCTCTACTATTCTTCCACAGAAGACAGGTATGTTGATATGACATGGACATGTACATATCGGATCAGAATTATCAGATCCAAACCAAATCTCCACACAGCTGTACAAAGAAAACTTCATTTTTGAAGGATAATGTACAACGCTTTTGTTAATACACTTTAGGTAATCGTACGCTGAACTAAAATTTAAAAAATGCAAACAGGATGACAAGCAGTTAAAATAACATTATTTGTCTAAAACTCTGTACCTTGCATTTTTAGTACATTTTTTAGTTTGACTCCCATCCAGATCCATCATTTAGCGTCAAGTAGTA
>JAQFXM010001289.1:0-33976 GCA_034693345.1 Entomobrya multifasciata
CGTTTTGGCAGGAATTAAAATCAAAGGATCTGAAAACTAAGCTGATTCCATATCATTGCTTATTGAAATTTTTCGTATCCACCCAATTTTCGTAACCGAGGAGGGAGTAACCGTAAAGTAACCGTGTATACTCCTTTCGTCACGCACAGCAATGCAAAAACAATCATCTGAGCAGTTTTAGTTTAGTTATGTAACAATTTGTATTGTTGTTGTGTTGTATAATGTACTGTAATTACATAAAAGTTTATTTATGTTATTTTAGAATTTACCAGTTAGATATTTACGTAAATTACACATAATATTATATTACGATCAAAAAAAACATTACTATAAATAGTATCTATATATTTTAAGTTAAATAACTATCAACATCAAATAAACAGTCAAAGTAAAACACTACAACAAACAATGTTTAGTTTTTAAATTTTGTATGTTTTTTATTTCTGTTCTGTAAGAGTTTGATTTGGTATGCATTTAGAGCTTTGATCTTCTATGAATTCATTATTACAAGCCAAAAGCAAACAAAAACGTTTTAAATTTTCGCATCCTTTCATCTTCCTTCGCTTTACTCTTCAGGTTTTCGGATCTCATTTCCGTTTTATCAGGTTCTTAAATTCAATTATTAAGGGTTACAAATAAAACCTATTAACCTGGATTGTGTTATATGTGTACATAAAATAGGTAATGCATATTCTATGTATCTTTATCAAATGCCTAAAAATACAACATGAGATCGGAACAAACAAAAAACATGGTTGAAATGAAAACTTTTTTGGACTTTGAAACTGTGTACTATATTCTAGCCTTTGGCTAGTCCATAATAATTCCGTTGGATAATCATATTAACAATCTTTCTCCTTTAATCATAAAACTTAACCAATTTCTTTTTTCAATTTTTGTCCTAGATTACTAGCTCAAGATAGACTTCATGAATGTTATTTATAAAAGAAAAAATCACTAGAAACACTGTCACAGTCAAATTAATGTACTTACACTAACATCTGCAAGGTAAACTTATTAAAATCACTTGAATACTCTCATCTTATGTCCTTAAGTTAAATCCTTAAATTCCAAATCACTGACCTCACTTTGATTATTATCATCATCAGTTTTCTCCAATTTAAATATTCTTCCTACTCATCAATTTTTGATACACCGTTTTGATTTCGTTATACGAAAGCAAGAAAAGAATTTATCACACTAGCTTTTTAGTTATAGCTGTTAATCTAGGTGATCATGTGGTTGGTCACATAAGACACTGAAGCCGTAGTTTGGCTATACTCGTAGAAGAATTACCACATTGTAAAGACCTACTCTTACAAGCTATTTTTTTAATTAAGCAGTTACCGGAAGTAGTTTTAAGTACATGTGGTGTGCTTGATAAACTTTATCATCATACATGCAACAAAATATTTTATTTTTACTATTATGTAGAGCACCTTTGAAAAAAGGCTGCTGCGGTGAATAAACAATATTTTTTTCATCTGTATCGTCAGCAGGCATTTCTAGTTACATAAATTAACAACATCATTTCCTTCTGGAAAAAGGCACGATACCTTACAGTAATTAAAAACTACGTTTAATTAACATACATACTTATTAATTCCTGATTTATATTTTGTCTAATGGCTTCGATAGCACAAACACAAAAACGTACACACTTATTAGGTAAGGTAATCATTGAAAATTCTATTTATCGGTAGTTATTGGCATAATAAGTTAGTTAGTATATGAACAGATTTAAATTCAAAGTCTAAAATGGTAGTTAATTTGTAGTTAATAAGGTATACTTAACATCAGAGAAAACAAGAAAGAATTTCAAAGACATCGCTTTCAAAAGAAATGAGCAAAACTACCTGTGCACTATAAGCTATGCTATTTAAATGTAAGTAGCATGGTTTCGTTTTCGTTTGGTAATTAAATTCGGCTATGCAATAACATTACTACTACAATTATTATTAATGCATACGACATACGACCGCACACGAGTCGACTTGATTAAATCACTAATCAAACACCCAATATTCGGAGTAAAAAAATCTTCAAAACAAAAATGCATCGTTAACTAAAATGTATTTATTGCAGTTGGAAATGGATTGCTCGTTATTTCCTCATTTCTACATAGAATTTAATCCTGTTTGCCATTATGAACTGTTGTAGCACTGGCACTACTAGAACTAGAACTACTTGAGGCGGCATTCAATTCATGAACATTTTTAGTTGTGGTGTCTTCCTTTGAAACGGACGTACTTGGTGGTCTTTTCACCAAAATTCTCTTTAGGTAGGGGGCGGCTATCGGGAACAAGATGAAGAGAAGAGTTCCATTGTAGTAGATGGAACCGTAAACTTGAGTCCACAACCTCCACTTTAAAAGGCCAAAGGGAATCATGCAGTAGCCAAAGTAGATAAAGACAAACGTTTTACTGAGGACGACATCAATCCAAAAGCCGACGGTACTTTCGTGCCAGCGCACTAATGCTGGAATTTTTGTGATGATAGCTTCAAACTGAAAATGACAACGCCGTTCAAGTTTAATTTAGTAAATGGGACAATATAATTTCACCATAGATGTGCTGCAAGTTGAATGGGAAACAGAAAATTTTGAAACAAAATTCTTACCTGTCTTTCTGAATTCATTACAATGAACTCCATGAAGAAACACATGTAATATCCTGCGTAATGAAAAAAGACAAATTTTATGACAAAAGACCGATTATTTAAGAACTGCATGATTTTTGTCACGTCACAAATTCACAAACCTGTATGGAGCCCATGCCACACTGCGAGAAACAAAAGTGCCGCAAGCTGAGAAATTTCCCGGCTACCCATAAATTTCAGTCTTTTATACACATTTCTAAAAAAAGGAAATCGTAGTAAATGTTACTGATAGTAATATTCATAAAATCGAAATCATAAATGGGCATAAATTGAAATTCGGCTAAAAGACTAACTGGGCTATCCACTTATTTGTACACTTGTTGAACGAGGCAATCACATGTCCAAATTTATACGATTTCTCGAACAGTCCAATTCCAATATTTTCACAACCATCCCATTGAACTTCCCCATTTTTATCCGGACCACTGTGCGAAATTCCAGAAACAATGCAAGCTCCTTCAGTGACTATCCAACAGCTAACATATTTGTACAGCATGATTTTTCCGTAGCATCCAACGTAGAGCATTTTCATTATAAAGTTGAGATCCTACATTCCAATTTCCAATACAAGAAATTGAAATTACAACAAAGTTTTTTTTCGCCACAACACAATACACATGGCAAAGTCACAATGTTTTGACTTACTAGAAAGGCGTCACTGAGCAGGTACTCGTTGTTGAAGTATGGACTAGCAACTTGGTATACGGCAACATAAAACAGTCCAATCGAAAGACGTTCCAGTCCTGGTTTGACACTATCTGGAGCTTGTCCAGCCTAAAATAAAAATAGCATTGTAAAGATTTGTTATCAAGCTTGGTATACTAATTACATTTAAAATAAAAGCAACTACCTTTCCAAATTTTCCATCTACGAAGTCCAAGTATCTCTTCATTGGGAACTGAGGTCCTATCAGGAAACTTCCGGGATAGAAGACATGTGCACAGGTCTCCAATAGGCTTGGAAATCTTCGTAATGCTTGGGTCTTTTGCTCACCAGAAAGATCCTCCTAAACAACAAGGAAATAGAAACTGTTTTATAAACTTGCAGTTAAACATTCCATCTTCCCCATTGTAAAAATCTTACGTCTGGTTTAGTTCCATCGAAGATATCAAAAGCCTGACCAATCAAACGTAATGTTAGGACACAGTGTGGAATTGTCCATTTGATGTCATATTTTTCTGTTTCTGTCATGAAGTATTCTGTAAAAGATGAAAAGTTAGATTTATAAATCTCTACAATAAGTTTTTTTTATCAGCATATCAACTCCTAAAAACTACACTGTAGCTTACCAGTTAGAAGGTACACCATTTGAAAAGTGAAGGCAAACACGACTGAGAAGATAGTTCCTTTTGTGAACCTGAGGACAAGGTACTGCACCATTATACAAATGTATGCATGTAGAATAGATATTCCTGCAAGTTAAATACAAAGTCATTACAATGAATGCATATACGGTTTTTTTGTAAAAATAGGAAGTTATGTTATGATTGGTATGAATTAACTTACCATAATTAAAATAGCCTATATACGATCCACAAAGAACAAAGTAAATGTGCTGAACTACGGCAGGTTTTTGACGGACAAACGATCTATGGAAAAATGCCATCGGATAAGCTACACACAAAAAATAAACACAACTTTCCATTAAGACTGTTTCAAAGTACTTAAATAAATTGCAAAAATTTGAAACTTGTCTCCTTACACATCAACAATGATATTAGCAGGCGAAGGGCCAGTGGGCTAGCTCCAATGCTACCCGCTAGCATACCCACCCATCCTTCATCTCTTATTGGCATCCCCGTCGCCATTTTAATATCTTCTTAGCAAATTAACTTCAAGGTGACGGTGACAAATACTGAAAAGTTGAAGGGCCCACGACCAAAATTCAACTGTGGCGTAGCGTGGCACGGGAAAGCCGAAAGGTTCTTGGGTTCAGGTATCAAGTTATATTTAAAAAACCGAACCTTCACGTTCACTCCAACAATCACCCAAGTTTAATTGTCAACCAATATATCGCAATGATTCACTAAACTCCATCCATCCGCCGCATCCATGTATCTTGTCCCCACACAATCACAATAACCCTGCGACCATACATAAAAACAAATGATTAAATTACAAAGTTAAAACTTCTTACACATGAGTAAATCCGGCATTTAAATTTTACTCAACTAAATACACATGCTAATTTGTTTACTACACCAAAATCTTGTAACATAGCACGTTGCTCTATACCCTACCTATTACACACAAAAATACCCATAAAAATCACCTGTCTTCAATCTCCTCTCTTCTGTATGCTCTTGTTCTGAACTTCTCAGTAATTAAATCCCTTCCGGATTTCAAAAATGTCCTCTCTACTCTCACTCTAGTTGTTGAAGAGAGATGTGGAGAAATTCCGCAGTTCAGCTGCAGTCACCAGCAAAATGAAGTTCACTCACCCACTTGCCTTGTGCATGCGAAAATAAAATGGATAATATCTTAGTTTACTATATTTACTCCTCCACACAGCACAACCACTATGTTTTATTACTTTACTACCATAACCCTAATCACAGATCACACGATCTTCATAAAGTACACGTACACAAAACCAAAATAAGTTCCATTCCAGCCAGAGAGAGAGGAGAACAGAGAAGAGACAGATCAACTTTCCCGATAGTCCATTCACAAAAATAACAAACAACTCTCTCTACTATTTATCGCAAAGTTAAACAAGACCAGAGAGAGGTGACCACGAGAGCAAAAAGATATTTTTTTCAACCCTTTCATGTATACTAGCAAAACAAGCTGATCTTGTGATCTTCGTTGTTCACTTTTTCTCACTCACTCAGCTGAACATTTTTATGATAGTCTCTTCTTGTCCTCGCCAATGAAAACGGGAATGAGAATGCATAAAAATGTACGAGTACGATGTAACGACTATGTATCAAATCAATCAACTATGGTCAATGGTCAGGTTTGCATAACATGAAGTTTGGAAAGCACCTTTTATCATGAATGCAGACAACACAAGAAAGTTATTTAAAAACTTAAGATAACCACTAGTCCTCCTCCTCACCTTTTCACCTCTTTGATAGTTGATGTTATTTAGACTTTGGAATTAATATAATCAAATCTGTCTCAAAAATCATTTAAGTTAATTAACATTAAGTCGAGTATTATTGGTAAACGAAATTTTTATTTATTAAATTTTGATGCAATAAAATAGATGATTACGTCAAATGGTTATAAATTGAAACTAACTAAAGAAGTACAGAGGTCTTTAGTCTTTGCTTTAATTATCTTTGATTTGAAGTTTATCCCTAGATGCTGTATAAATATTTTGTTCCGTTTTCTGAGTCTATAATCTAAGCATGTAATCTACATTAGATTGTGTTAATAGCCATTAAACTAACGAGTTCCTTTTACACATTTACAAAATGTGAAGCACATTTTTGAAAACTAAAGGGTAAAGTGAAGAAAGACTACTAAATTCACAGGGGCACGCTACTTGCTATACATGAAGTCGTACTTACTTTGTTGCATGCATACTGAATACATACTCAAATAGACAGAAATTGATTTTTTTAAATCAAACTTAAAATTTCATCTAGTAAAACATAAAAATGTGAGAATTACTTCATATCATGAATTATGAATCATAACACTTGTTCGCTTACATCAAGAAAACAACACAGACTACAAACTATAATACAGAGATGCAGACAACATATAAAATGTAAACCTTTGTTGCAAATTTTAAGCCTGCATTTTTTCTCGTCAATTTATTAGCATAGGCCAGTAAACACGTCAGACGCAGACGTAACGTATAATATTATGATATGTAATTGAAATTGAAATGAACAGGAAGTGAGCGATAACATGTAGCATGACCAATCAAATAAACAATTTTTTTATCAAATTGTACCCAACAAGCCAACAACACAAGACACAAACACTACATCACCTCTCAGCATGTATAATGCAATGCACACAAAACAAACTACATACCTGTCACTTTCAAAAAAAGATCTACATTTTAATTTTTTAAATGTCTTGAGATATTATTTGGGCTAATGTGCAAAGATATTATGATAAAAAATATTTTAAAAAACTACTTCACGTAGAGCACAATAATTTTGAGGATAAACATAAGTCTTTAAGCTACCTGTTTTCTTTGATAACGTTCGTTTCCGTCTCTTTCAAACTATTACAATGAAAATGACGTGTATTTTAACTGAAGTACCAAGAATTAAGAATGTCTACTCATAAACTCATATAATATCCGGTCGATATTGATATTACCTTCCCAAAAAAATTGCTTTCATATTTTTTTTACATAGTCTACGTGTACAAACAGAAAAAAACTGAGGCATTAAATATTTTATTATTTCGGCAAAGCTATTAGCTATTACCTTGTACGCACCCACCTGGCAAACTGCTGGCTGGTATGGTATAGATTTCATAACAAATCAATCCATTCCAAATCGGATTTTTTCAATTCATACCAAGGTCATTTCAGCTTTCGGGATTCGGCTTTCATTTAAATGAAAAGAAGCTTTATGTCATGTCGTCGTGGAAGAGGTAGACCACAACAAAAAGGTAATTCACTTAACACAATAATTTCACTGGGCACTGGAATGCTCACTCAAAACGTTTCCCGATATGACTATCGACGATTCACGGCGAAGAATGATAGTTTCAAGTAATGTGTCGGGATGGGACTAGGGCTGACTCATCATAATAAGATAATCTGTTATTCAGTTCAATATCAAAAACACGTATGCAATCAATCCCAAATTCACCGACATTGACTCTATGCACCTGTCCAAACGAATAACTAATGTTCATAGTCCACAAACGTTACACCACACCTGCACCTACCTTACATTACAACACAACGACACACGCATGACAAATTTTTATTGCTTTGGCAAGAAGAACAATTGCAAAAGTACTTTTTTATGTTTTTCCTTCTGTTGTGCTGCTAACTTTGCTAGCAGATTACCAAACTAAAAATAAAATAGCTCCTGTAAAAGGAAAGCGAAAAATTAAAGTATGACCCATCATAATAAAATATCAAAATTGAAAAGCGCAGCACATTAAATGACAACGCGAAATTTTGTAGCTGGCTACAATAGTATGTTTGGTAATGGCCAAGGTGGTGAAGGACAAGTTGTTATCATTAAGAACTTTTCGTGCAAACTTTAAAATACGTACATAACATAACACACAAGGAAGACACTTTTTTAACGAGAGAAGGAACAGGTGTGTGTATGCAGCGCTATGTTGGTTATAATGGTTAAATGGATGTGAAATTAATTACAGGTACAAAAGTTTATAGTCATACGATATGCGAAACAATATAGTCAGTCAATCTCTTGGGATTTTACTTTGCATGCAATGGACTCATGAAGCTTTTTTTCTTTTTGATGAATTGATTTTTTTTAGGAAAATAGATACGTGACCAACCACAACACGTAAAATGTATAGTTTGGTTTGGATTGTTGAATGTTAAATTAAATATGTAACAATTCAGTCATGTATGTACATCGTATGATTATGATTTATTAAAACTAAAGTAAGTCATTTAAAGATGTTTATAAAGAAAACCGAACTTGCTTTTAAACATGATTTAAATTGTAGCCAAGTCATAATATAGAGGGAACATGGAATAGAGTTGTGTAAATCATATACATATTCTCATATTCACAAGCATTAATCACATCGGAAGAAAAGATGGTTATCTTAGTTCCTCTCTAAGAGAGTATGGACTCTGGTCTGGATTGTCTGGATATTGCGAAATACGGTATTTTCATTTTTTTATGGTTATTTATGTGATGCTGGTGTGTGTAATTCATGACTGACTAGTTTTTACGTTATGCCTTCATTAGGAATCTTCTCGAAGTACAATGTAATGTAATGTAGACAAGATTTACTGCTTGTTATGCAATCTCTTCTTTTTTAAATTTCAGCTTTTTGCGTTTTCTAAAAGGATTTGTATTCCATTGTCCATGATTGTTTGTTTAGTCTGCGCCTTTCTGTCTATCAATATCGATGTTGTAGCTTAAAAAGAAAAATTGCATAAATTAATAGTGCTCTAATCAAAGTATTGTCTGAAATCTTTTCCTTCTAATATTCATTCATTACTTTATTTAATAGGATTACCTAAAATAAATGACATAAAGCTTTGAAAAACATAAAAGATCATGTGGATATGTTCATCGTACATATTCATAAATTATTTTTACAATAATTAAATTATGTGCAGTGAGATTAGTTAGAATAGTTAGATTATGAATTAGAACACTACTACTGAAAATGAGTGTATAGTATGGCTAGAATAAAACCATCTTAAAATTTCGTTGATTTATCTGCTTCTTTTGTGGCAAAAGTTTTCCACTTACAAACTTTTTTCAGTAATACATAATTTTTTATCTTCAAGGCACTAACGATAATTAAAAATGCTCTATGTAGTATAGTTAAGCAATTTGTAATTCAACGTAATCTCCCTATTTCGGCCCCAAAATCTATAAGGCATAGTAATCTGAAATGTATGAACTTTTTAGTTATGAACTTCAAGTGTAAGCAAAATTAGAGGTGACGGAAATAAAACATGCGAAATTCGTTTCCAAAATACAAAGAGCGATACTATATTTATTTTTAAATGCAGCCATCATTCACCATGCTTTGAGTAAACTATTTATTGATTTATAAAATAAGAAGGGATAGCCAGAGACATTTAAAGGCAAATTGTTTTTAAAAATCCATCATGGTTGAAAGTATGTACTTCAAGAATCCCCAAGCACGACTGTTCTCTACGATTTTTGAAAGGCCCTAAGGAATTCCACAGGAAGTGGAAACAAAATGGTAGAATTTCCTTCCGTCGCTATTCCACTCAAAGTCTGTAAGTATCTTAACTGCAAGGCTCCCGGCGATCCCGCCATCATGTCACTTGCTTCCTTCAACGATTTCGAAGCATCTCTTTCACCTTCCGCCGCGATAACCTTCGCTTTTGCTTGTCTACTAGCCTCCGCTTCTGCTGCCATTGCTCTTTGAAGTTCTTGTGGAAGTCGAACATCTTTCACCTCCACCCTCTCAACTTTCACTCCCCAAATATCTGTAGCTTCATCCAAGCCAACTTGCATGTGTGTTGCAATTTCCTCTCTTTCTGAGAGAACCTGTTGTAATAATCTCATTCCAAGGGTATTTCTTAAAGTGGTCGCAGCAAGGAGCCTGGTCGCATTGTCATAGTCGACCACATTGGCCAGCCAAGATTGGATCAAAGACACGATAGTAAACGACAGCGTCCACTGCAACGGAAACACTGTCTCTTGTCAAAATCACTTGTGCGGGAACGTCATAATTTTTAGTCCGAAGGTCAATGCATTTGTAGTCATCCAAACAAGGTAATATGAAAAATGTACCGGGACCTCTAGGTCCCCCGGTTCGAATTCTTCCCAAACGAAAAATTACTGCCCGCTCGTATTGTCGTACGACTTTGAAAGAGATAAATACGGCGTATGGGAAGGTGAGGACCAGTAGTACGATGGAGCTAATTAGTCCGATAATGGCGAGTATTTGGCCACAGGTTCCTGGTTCTGTTCTTGTTAATCCTCCAACTATATTTTGCAAGCCATCGTTGTCAGGTTCAGGACTTGGATTCGGGTTGGGCTTCTTATGTTTTTGTTCGCCAGGGGCGAATGAGACATTTGCATTTGAATCTGTCCCTGAAGTGGGTCTACCACCTTGTGAAGGTGTCGGTGGTGCCATATTTAATTTTTCTTGTTAGCATTTGGTAATGAGAGGTTTTTAGTAGAAAATTTAGATATCCTCTATTGATGTGATAAGTGATAAAGGAATGGATGCAGGAAAAAACGAAAAGTAGCCAAATTTAAAAATCATTGAGATAACCGAGATAACTAAAGCCATTATAAAACTATGGTATTTCAACTTCCAAGCTAAGTGATCCAGCCAGTGCGCTGCTTCATAAAATATTTTAAATTGTTCTATTTCCACCCGATTGAAAATTGATAAGATCTTATATAAGCCATGGACCATAATTTTGTCAAAAACATCGAGTTGAGATTTGCTTAATTAAGTGATACCACTACAGTTAGTTAGCAAAAGCAAACATAAAGTACTGACAAGGAGTTAATTTGTCACAGCTTACAACTTTGAAAATAAATTTTCATTCAATCTGTATGTGTATTGTGATTGTGATTGTGAACCAAATATATGTCATTGACATGTATGATGTATGATCGCTCCTAATTATCATTTACATGCACCCACAAATGTTGAATGAGTAATAAGAGAAATCTTTCATATCCAGACATCAAACATTTGTATCAGCAAAATAATCACTCCTGGTAAATAATAAAATCAGAGAAGCCAGTTACATGTTGCATTTGTGAAAGATCCAGTTTCTCATTTCACCCCAAATTATATATAGAATTCCTAATGCCCAAGCAATTTTTTTTATGGAAGACATAAGAAATTGCGACTTCATTGTGATAAATGGCACTTCTCAGATTACAATATTATCCAACTTAGCAGTTTGTTTCATGTACTCATCCAAACTAAAAAAAGTTACATTCCACTTGATAATCATTTTTGTAAGCAAACTAATCTGCTAAAACGCAAAATCACCACATCAAACATGTTTATTAATAACATTCCTCGCTTTTGCAAGCCGAATCGTCGAATAACGTAAAATTAGAAAAGATCTTTTAAAAATAATTGTGTTTTCTGCTAAAATTGCCTGCGAATACTCTCATAATTTTAACACATGCAGGATTTCGACAAAAATTCATAATCATTTAAAACTGACTGCTTAGATAATTATAATTACAATGGAACAAGCATTTTCAATTTTCATCCCAGATTTTCTGTCCTTTTAAAGATTGAAAGGACGAATGAAAATCTCTTACATCAAAACACAAAATGCTCTGTTTAGATTAATGTTTCTTTCTGTAATAAACTCAGATTATACTTGAACTTTGAACATGACATGTCATGTAACATCATACAAAAGCCGCAGTAACATCAACATCTACTTTGTTTTCAATTTTTAGCCATACTTACAGAAAAACAAGTAGGTACAAACACTTTGTTAGTTACTGTACTATACTGTATGCATGTTTTCATTTTAAGGAGAACGAATGAATGAAAAGCTTTAAAGAACTTACTAGTAGCCACCTACAACATACTACTTTACTAGACTAGCCATATTTTATATTTGCTTTTTTGCGTACTGTACTTACATACATGTAGTTATGTACGCGACGTAGACTTATATACTGTGTACATACATATTAAGTAAGTTTCTTGTAAAAATGCTCAAACAAAAATTCTCTATTAGATTCCTTGCTGTATTTTAGACATGTAATGTAACCACAATAAAAGCTGAGAAGGGTTAAAAAAGAGAGCAAAAATAGCTCATAGCACAACTTTCAATATAAAGCTTGTACTCTACAGATTTGTCTTGTCATATCTCCTAAATATCATTATTTGCCTACCTTGCCTTATTTAACGAATGAATGTACAACGCAACGTAAACATATTTTTTTAGCATTTGCGAACAATGCAACAAAAATGAATGTAAAATACAAAAAAAGGTAGAAAAAGATACATGCAAGATAGGATCTTCATATACTTTATGCTTTACTTACATCACATCCTTTCGTCAACATTGTATTTTGTAGTGATTGTGAATGTACGTAAAAAAATTATGGACCTATGTAAAATATACGACAATTTTTATACAGTTCTACTCACGGACTCAAAATACACACACACTTTAAAACGAGTCTAAAAAGTTTCTTTTAAAAATATTTAGGTTAACAATAGTTTTACTTTTTACAGTTTTAAACAACTCGTTTACTTTTCGTGGATATACAAATATTTTACATTCAACATTATGCGTTGTTTCCTTATATAAAATCAGCAAACAAAATGAGTATCTTTAAGGAAAAGGGACAGAAAATTATATAAAAAGTAGTTCCCAGCATTGATTAAAATAGGTAAACAAAATATTTTAGACATTTAAGGTCATATTTACATGTATGCGTGCGTGTCTAATTTATTAAAATGGACAGCTTGACACCTTATTAACTAACTACACCCAACTGTAAATATTTACTTTTGCATGGTTACTTCAATAACATTTAAATTTCATTTTTAATAAATTCGGACATATTTGTACTAATTGTGTACCACTATTATTTTCAGTTTCATCGAGACAACATTGTTAGAGAACAGAGAAATATCGTGCCTCATCTTGTACGCATACGCTATGCCAGTGCAGTAGAGACACCTAAGTTGTACAAATGTGCGGAAAACCGTCTTAAAAAATTATCGTCGTATTTCCAAGTTAAATCAAAAATTGTGCTTCAGTAATTTATTCTGGCATTTTATTGGTCCGGTGGTGTGTTGAGAACGCCATTACCATCACGGTGCCCTTCTACTCTTAATTGTTAACTCGGAGTATGCTCATGGCTAGTTCAGAACCTACAATGGATATACTTGACGGTTCTGATAATGACGAAGATAACGTCGGAGATGTGGATGTAGATCAAGAAAATGTTCTTTTGGAATCCGATGATGAAGAGGTAAAAATCTAAGTTTGTCTAATATTCCTACTCCTTAATATTCTACAACTTGTGCAAAGGCAATAATATAAATGAATGATAGCATTGCACGTGAATCATATATTTTAACATTGAACCTTATCAAAGGACAGTTAATTAGTAGATACTGACGATTTTCAATGTGTGAATGTACTCATAGTCCAAGCATAGGATTATGAAGATAAATATTTTTGTTCAGAATTCACACCAGGCAGACTTGGTAAAAAGTTGCAAGCAAGGCGTTGTGAAAATTTACAATTTAATTTGCTTATCTCATTTTGTAGAATTAGCTACGCATTACATGTTACAAGCATTCAATGCTGAGAAATCTACATGTCTGTCTAAATTGTCCATGTTGTCAATTTAAATACTAATCACCTCTATCGCATCCGTCCGTCTACTTCTTATTGAATTCATCTTACATTAAGAAGACAAGGCTTTAAAAAGTCTTGTTTTCCTATTCAATTCACCCTTCTTTCCTTTCTTGATTGCTTATCTAATCTATCATCCATCTTATCATCCTTCTATTTCTAGATGTAGACGGGCTCAATAATTTCCAAAATTCACTTTATTTTGTCATTTGTGCGCAGTAAGTATGTTTTGTCATCTTTGAACATTTTTATTAAAATCTTTAGCTAACTGAGCTGAGCGACTCAAATATTTTTGACAATCTTCAATTTTAATTGGGAATATCACTTTGTTCAGCAGTTGACAAGTGTGAGCTGAGGTGAAGTCTGCATTCTGCATTACATCGTTTACAAACGTATTCATTCATGCGTATGTGATTTCAATTCAAATTCAAACCACGCACATGAGTCAAATACTGTGCGACATTTTGTGTTGTGACAATGCATGGTGAAAGCAGAGGTGCTTGTAACTTTGGAAAGTGTAAAGTTGAAAGTGAACAAAACTTAGTCATGCATTACTAGTCTTTTTCATGCAGAATCACTTTTAACTATTGCTGCCCTGATTTTAAGGGAAGTAGGTTAACCCTATTTATAAAGCTTTAACGGCTATCAGCTACAAAATTACAATCAGTTATTAATTTGCTAAAAATGGTGAGTAGTTAGACAGTCGTAGTTTGAGGCATAAAGGATACGATGATAATCATTGCTTCTAGTAGACTATGCATATTTGCATTGATTGAGTGTGTAACAAAGGTTTTTAATGAAACTTATATTTATCTGACCATTTACAGGCTCATCCTTCCCATCAGGTTTCCAAATCGTTTGGAAGATCGAAGAGCGATCGGCCACGCAATTCAGAAGAGTAAGTTAAATCATTCACATTGAAGATTTTTTTAATGTTGGAGTGATTTACTTGCGTGACGTGTTTAAAAGCACAACTTAAAAACAATTTATATTTTGCCTTATAGGGAAGACGATGTTCTCAACATAGTTCTTCAAGGAGATGAGATGCTTGACTATGGCGGTGACGATAATGATGATGGTGTTGAAAATGAAAGTCTACCTCCTGTAAAAATCAGGAACTCATTTGTGAGCAATTCTATGAGGGATGTAAACCAAGATGATAACAGTCAGTCAGAAGCTGTTGGGGATGATGGAGGTGCTTACAATGATGACAACTATGAAGATAAACAGATTGCAGAAGATGATGACTACGATGATGGCGATGAAGAAACGGAAACAAGAACAAGATCTCGATTTACAACAGAAAGAAATGTGGTCGATAATCGTGCAAGTGGTGGTGGTGGCCATTATAGTGGTGGCTCATCTTCCTCATCAATTCAAACTATTCAGACACTCGGTGAACATAAAATCAGACCAAACATGATGTCTGATGGGAGGCCCAGACATTGGAATCACAATGGTCTTAGACTAGACCAAAGGCTTGGACCTCGACCAAATAATCCAAGACATCCAGGACAAAGAAATCATCGTTTTCCACCACCTCGTCCTGGTGGTCCACCTGGTGAAATGAGACCTGGAATACTAAATCCACCAATCGTCCAGTTTAGTGAGGGCCTTTTCACAGATTTTAATCAACCGATAAGGCATCCTCATCAAGGCCCAAGACCTCGTCAGCCTCCACCAGGAGGCCCCCCAAATAGAAATCCTGATGGAAATCAACATCGTCATCCAAATCAAGGTCCTCATAACTCAATGAATAATAATATGCGACCACCATTTCCCCCACAACAGCAACAGCGTCCCTTTTATCCACCTCCTTCTGAAAATCAAATGGGACACACCCCAAGAATGCAGCCACCTGGAGGCCCAATGAACATGGGTCATCCTTCTCAACAAGCTCCACCACGACAACCTATGCAACCAGATTTCAACATGCGTGGCCAACGACCACCTCCACGGTTTCCTCCAAATAACATGCACCCTAACCAGAGAAATCCACGACCACAATTTAATAATCCTCAAAATATGAGACCAGACCACAGACCTCCATTTCATCCTCGTCAGCAGCGTCCCCCATTTAGACCGGACATGCCACCTCATGATCCATCAGGAATGCCTCCTCATCAACGATTACCACCCCCACATCCACAAGGATATCCACCTCACCATCCAAACCACGGTGGTCCTCCTCCACCAGGTGGCTATGCGCCTCCTCCTCATCATCATTCACATCCTCCACGTTTCATGGGACCACCCGGAACTGGGCCGCCACCACCACCTGGAGCAGAAGGTCCTCACAATCCTTACTACACGCAGCAGCAACATGGCGCTGGGGGTGCGGGCAACTATAATCATCACGAAGCACCTCAATATCAACCTGAGGCACAATGGCATGGTCAACAGGACTACATGCATCATCCTCCCGGAGCACCTCCTCCAAACGCAAATCATCAAAGTCATTGGCTTCATCAACAACCGCAGCATCATCTTCAACAGCAGCCTCAACTACATCAACATCAGCAACACAATTACGCAGGAGGACCAGGGTATAACAATCCTAATGCCCCTTACGAGCAAGGTCAGCGTCCTCCAGTGATGCCAAATCAAAATCCTATGGGTGCACCTCAACCAGCTACTACAGGACTACCAATCTCAGCAGCTTTACAATCGTCACTTGATAATATTCCACAAATTCATGGGAAATCGATTTACATTAAGCCTAATAGTGAAATATTTGACGCACTCACAAAAGGTGGACACTTTCGTCATCTAAAAGAAGAGGAGCATCGTCGTCACGAGAGTACCAGTAGCAGCACCAGCGGTCATGGAAGTTCCAGCAGCAAACATTACGATGATTATGAGCATGATCATCATCATCATTATCAAGATAAGGATAGGGAAAGAGATAGGGAGCGTTCATCGGGAAGTAGTAGTAGAAGACGTGAAAGAGATGACGATGATTATTATGATGATAGGAGAAAGTCTTCTTCATCTTCCTCATATGATCATCATCATCATTATGATGATAGGGATAGAAGACCTAGAAGGAAGTATGAAGAAGATACAAGGGATAGGAGACATCGATCTGACAGCCCTGAGAAGGCAAGTTGTTTGATTCTTCATGTCTAAAAATATGCTAAGCAGAAATAAATGACCTCTTGTGTTCTTATGTTTTTGTAGAAGATGATCCGTTCTGAAAATTACGACCGTGATAGGGACCGTGGCCGGGAAAGAGAAAGGGATCCTGTGAAAAAGGAGGATGATAAATTAATGGAAGAGGCAAAGGTAAGGAGAGCATATTTTATGATTTACAAAAATGTTGTTGAAATTCAATTTAACTGTCATTTTGATGTACGATAGAAAATGGGACTTGGCGAAGACTATGTTAAAAAGTTAGAAGAGCAACGAAAGTTGCGTGAACGTATTTTAAAAACTAAAGAACAGCGACGCAAACAAGTCAAACCTTCGGAAGACCAAAAGGCAATATCCTCTTCCGCCTCCTCATCCTCCGTGCAAAAATCCAGTGCAGAAAACGAACCCGACTCTACTGTCGCCTCAGCCCGAGGTAGTGCTGGAGGTGGATCAAGCAATGTAGGTGGTGGTGTTAGTGGAGTTGGAGGTAAAACGAAAAAGGTTCTAAGAATCGTGAAAGATAAATCGGGGAAAATCATCTCAAAAAAGGTATGGTGGTATAATTTTTTCATTGACATTAACAAATTACTACTTTATTATCATTTTAACTTTAAGTGCGAAATTAAATCCTTGCTTTTTATAATTTTAACATTGTTGATGAAAATGATGATAAAAATAATCCAACTGTTTTATTCTTATTATTATACAGTCGTGCTTAATACAATTCATTTTTGCCTCTTTTCTCCTTCAACATTAAACTGTTGTTAATTAATTTACTACTTGATTTGTAACCTAATTGTTGATGTTGTGCGTATAATCTGTTTATTTATGTGTGCATGTGAAATTTCCTCGGAAGTGAATGAATATATGTTCATTTGTATGTTCAACGGAAACCTACAAAGTGTGATTTAAAAATATATATAGTGTTAATCATGTTATATGAGATATATATTTTTCAGATGATGCAGCACAAGAGAATGAAAATACTTTAAATGTTGGTTTTTAAATGCAATTCTGACATTGATATTATGGCTGTTTCTTCAACAAAAAAATCAAATTTTCTATTACTACTTAATTTAGTATGTATACTTAGCTTCGTAAAATTATATAATCTTCGTAGTTAGATGACTACTGTATAAAAATTCTAATTCTCAACTGATCAATTAGACTGAAACTGAAAACAAGTAGTCTTTGATGGAAAGACTGACTTTTTACTTTTTATTGCTCGATTTTTTATTTGTGCCCATCAATCACTTGTTCTCAGTTTTCATCACATTATACAATTAATTATCTGTTGGTTTCACATGAAAGTTTGTCTTTCGTTTGGAATCAAATGACGATAAATCTCTATATAACAGCTATCAAATTTTAAATACTTGTTTGGGTTACGCTATATTTGCGATTCTTATAGAATGGTAAATTAACATTTAAGAGTTCATTATAAACATGATATTTTACAAATTGTGAAAGTAGGTGAAATTGAGTATTTGTATTCCTTATATATTTTTAGTTTCTACTGTAGTATTAGTTATTATCTTCATTCTATCAGAACCGCTGGTTGTAATATAGCCTGGCTCAATTACAAGTCAGTATCTACTATCTAATTTTATTTTTACCAAAATATATTTCTCTTGGAATTTCCAACAAAAGTTACTTGAAAAGTTTGGCTCAGCTTTCTGTTTTCACAAACCACTTTAATTATACTCCAGAGTAAAATGTAAGGTTCTCATAAATTTAAGAGAAAATTTAGAAGCTTACATTTAACTCTACAATTTCCGGTATTATAAATATTAATATCAAGATCTATTTTTATCGAATTTTGCACTTTTGCCCGACATTGTTGTTTCTCGTATGTAAATGAGTTTCAATATGTGGTCTTTGTTGCAACATTTTTTTTAAATGGTCAATTTAATATAACATTAAGTAATTCCTGCTGTGATAAAAAACAAACAACATAAGTATTTAAACTTGTGGTACAAATTTAAAAGAACTGACGACAAATTTAAGAGATGCATTTGATGCAGCTGTGTTGTGATATATATTTTTATGTGATATAAACCAAACGGTTCTAGTCATAGATTTATTATCCTAGCTTTTAAGATTACTATATACTTAAATATTTATGATTATGATGGATAAAATGATTGTTTATGATTATTATTATGATGTTTCTGATAACAAAATCATTCAGGTACATGTCGTAGTAGTTGGAAAACCTCAACATGAAGGGCAACAATCAACATGATCATCCGCTAAAAAAAATATTCCAAAAAAAGTTGGAGACGATGATATAAATTGAATATTTATTTACAATTCTGAGAACTAGACTACAATTTGTGTGTTTAAGAAAATGGAACTTTACAGCTATTGTGTTTTTAAGTGTTTTAGAATAATTTCTCATTCTGAATTTATGATTACGATCATGAGTTTCAGTTGAAAATTAAATTAGTGGGAAGGTGGATAGGTCTCCAAATATATAGTGCAGGTATATAATTACTCGATAGACTATAAACTTTTATAAAAAGAACTAATGGTGTAATTCGAAGATATAATGGATTATCTATGCAAGTCGTCAACATGTCAAGCAGCAACGTTGGAAATATCTCCTGTCACTCAAAAATTTGTGGAAGTCCTGCTGAGCCTGCAACACAGCGTTTTTTTTCTGGGGTAAATTGGAGAAGTAAAAAAATTGTTAATTGACTCTATCGTTAATTTTTTTATCGTCTAACTGAACTATTACAAGTGTGTTTTTTTCTAAACAAATAAATGACTGACTAATAGTGAATATCTCAAACAGTTTTTTCTCAAGTTTATTGACTGCAATGTGTTTTAGTGTTAGTTTTTAGTTTATCTGTAGTCATTTAGGAACTTCAATTAAATCATGTATTGATTTAATATAAATGAAAACCATTATCTAGTACAATTTGATTCTTATGTAATCAAAGCAAATTGTGTAGAATTGTTTTTTTGCTACTCAACCAATTCAACCCAGAAATTAGTTTTAAACATTCTAATGATTATAAAAGCAAATAAAATATTTTATTGTGTTCTATACATTTCAAATTTATGGATAGGGATGTAAACTATGTGTTTGTAGATTTTATTCGGTAGATATACGAAAAAATATATATTGTTTTTGAAATATAAAAATATTAGCAATGATTATATGAAAGATCTTACTGTATTTATTATCGTAAAAAATGAATTTATAAAAGTCACCTGAAAAAAATAGTGTTAGGTAGTTCATATTGATATTATGAATATGATATGCAAACAACTCGTAAGTTATGAAATTTCAAAATAAAAATGTATGAAAATATTTACACAAAAGAAAAAAAAAAACTCCCTGTATTTAAATTTGTAATTCTTTTTTATGCATCAATCAAAAAATCAAGCATGTTCATAAAACTGCAGTTTTTAACCGTGAAAACCAAGAAACGGTATACGTCATTTTTATTTTTTTACGTCAATTACATAATCATCATACTTTTCCACTCACGTTTTTTTATAATAATGACTTTTTACATACATGATCACCACTAATTACAAATAGTTTTAATTAAATACGAATTTTAATTGGAAGAAGACAATTAATTATTTTGTGATGTGTTTTTTTGTTTAGTATACAATTTATTGAACTCCATTTCGTCATCGCCGCCGTCGTCGTATATGTAATTATTAATTATCCAATAATCTGTTCCGCCGCCCTCTTGGTATATTTCACAAAATGCATTCGTTAATCTTTTTTTGACTAAATATTTTCGTGCGTTTGGATACACACGTGTTTAACGAATTCATCTTTCGTTTATAGTACTGAATTCTTGTGCTACATACTTTACTCTATACTTGTTTTACGTAAATATATTCAATTATCTTAAACCTAATTACCTCTATAATTTTATGATTTTGCACTTTACAACATGTTGTAAAGGAGAGAAAAACCATGAAATGTTGAACAAGAGACAAATATAGACAAAGAGTTGTGCAGTCTACAGATAGCTTATAATAAAGAGGCAGTGAAAGTTTACAGCAGATAGCGTCATACAGCATGTCTTAAATTCCAATTAAATTCGAACAAAGCAATTGAATACAGCTATTGTATGTAGTAAAGATATAACATTAATGTCACTAGTCACAAGAATTTACGTCAATTTTTCTTTCGAGAAGCTATTTTAAATGAGTTAACATTTCAGTCATTCTGCTTCACAAACTTTACTTGTGCTGCTGTGAGTCTAAATATTTTTTCTTACTTATAGAAGTGCACATTAGATTGAATGAAACGTTTTACAATATAGACAGTAGGAATCAAAGCTTCAGTTTATCATGTTCTTCTTCTCATCGAATTTCAAATTTGCCCTTTACATGAAATTTTCACCCTGCAGCGGGCTTTCTTAATCATGTTATGTCACTCATGTCAGTAATGTTGCAGAGTAGTGCAAACAGAGTAGGAATAAAGTACAGTACTAATTGTTCATTAATTATGATATAACGAAGAGACAGAAATCTTACCTAACTTAATTACAATACATACAGCGTAACATCATTATTTTTAATTTGTTTTTTATAATAATCTTTGGCTATTCATCATGAAATGACATTTTAACAAAATAACTTACACGTACACACCTGAATTTTAAATTATATATTTTTATTTCACAAATCACAAACAAGCAAAAAATAAATTAAACTCAGACAAAAACGAATTATCATCTTATCTCAGACAATATATTACATTTAACACAAAACAAGATAACTTTTTCATTTAACATTTATGCTTGATTTCAAATAATTTATTCACTGAAGAGATCACATGGTATCTAATTTTACTACCTATTATATCGTTTATGATTATATTTCTTGGATATACAAGACAATGGGATTTTACGATTTTCAAATATTTTACAGTTCCAAACACACCCACAAATTTTTCTTCATCCTCCTGAGTATTACTTAAAAACTAAAAAGTAAATAAATAAATGATTTTCCTGATTATTTTTTTTATCCAGTGCGAAAGCATCATTAACCATTATCTTATGCTTTCATAATTCATTTCAACTACACGCAAATATTGTATGCCTGTTTTACAGATGTGCTGATTTTTGATATGAGTTATAAGTTTGCTTTCGATAGCCTACCTTTATCTAACTTTGTTTACTAGATTTTTAACTGACTCATCGACTTTTTTTATTTTGTGTTGAAGCCTAAAAGATAATTTTTTTCTTTGGAAGTTTACATTCTTTGTTTACTTATAATTTTTGTGCGACTACATTCATTTCTCCTTCCGACGACCCTTTCATTATACAGGTGTGTGAATGGGCACATGGTCACCACCTCCACCTCCTACCACGCCTCCATCATTATTACTTATAGAAGTAGTTCTCCGATGTGCCGTTTTAGAAATTTCTTCAGACAAATCTTTACTACTACTTTCACCTCCACTTGTTGTATTATCACTTGTCAGTCCAACGCTCTCTTCGTCCGCATCATCTTCCAACACTTGCTTACTTTCTCCAACAATTTGTGCTGCTACAATAGCCGCCTTTGAAGCAGCCGACGAGCTTCCACTAGTTCCTGGAATGGGAATGCCACCTCCACCATTTAATGTAGCACTGCTTGGATTTATCATGCTGGTGCGATGATGATGATGGTGAAAGTTGAGGGCAGAATGGGGTCTCGCATAAAGTGCAATTTTGTCGGGTTGATGGTAATGACCACTGCTACTACCTAGACTGGAGGAAACGCTACTGTCTTCTGACCCTGTGCGTCCACTACCAAACTTTGCAGGACGACATGGGGGCAAAGGTGGAGGAATAAAAGAGTTGCAAGGTGTGGCCACTGGGGTGGAATCCCGGTCTTCAGACTTTCTCTTTTCACTTTCTCGCCGGGCGTGAAGGTCTTGCTTGATCTTGAGTCCCAGGGCTCTGCTCAGTGACCCCTACACATAAACAACACACAAAAACGTTAAAATAAAATTGGAAACAGATAACCGTATCTTCACTTTTGTCCAATACACCACATGAAAATGAAAGTGTAAGTCATTTCCGGTAAAAAGATATTTTAACCCTTTTTATAAAATGGTTAATGTTGGTTGTTTTTTTAGTCATTAGTCAAGTTTATTTTTGTGCAGGTGAGTTAAAATTGTGATAAGATTTAATTAGTTTAAGAAAAAACGGAGATACATCCCATACCTGTGAGCTTCTCCAAGTAGAAAACTGAGCAGTGTAAAAAAATGAGAGAGAAAATATATTTGAATGTTAGTTTGGTTTGGTTAGAGAGATAAACACACAAGAAACGCGTTGCAATTTTGTTTATCCTGTCTCATCGCATCATCAAGTTATTATTTTTTGTGAAAGTAAAGACAACTGAAAAATAGCGAAAGTGGAAGATTTGATGGGAAGATTTTTTTTAGAAAAAAAGTTACAAAGACATAAGCGGTTTGATTAGAAACTTCCTGTTACCAAAATAAAAGCCCACCACCACACCACCTTTCCAATCACGTTGAAAAAAATAGAATTAAAAAGTTAGCAATTTAAAGAGAGATTCTTTACAATATTAATTGTGCGACAAGAAACAAACAAGGTAGTTATAATTTTGTAGCCATTAAAAATTATACGAAGTCAATTAAGTGCCGAGAGAATAGAAATATATATTTTATGCAAAACACACAGTCAAAAATCACAAAAGCAGCGGTGGCTGAAGAAGAAGTAAAATTCTCCATTTTATTTTTTGATTGTATTTTTTTAGATAGACACACTTAATTAATAAATTTAAAATAATAGATTATAGCCAGAGCATTTAAAATTATAGAGAGAAGAAAGTGATAGATGGATAGGTAGATTTTGAGAGACAGAGAAAAAGTGTGAGAATTTTTTTTCTTGATTTGATGGTATTATAATATATATAACCACTATATAATAATTAGACTAGTTAAGTGTATAGATAATATGTTTATATATTTTACTAAATTACTATAATCATGTTAATTTTGTATATTAGATTTTTAATTAAGCCCTGCTTTTCTTCACCTTTTGGGCAACCAGATGACTGTAAGACTGCCAAATTTCCCAATTTAATCCCATAAATCAGTACCAATCACCATCACCATTAGGAATTTTAGTAGCATCAACATCAACCCACGACCAAGAAGAAGATAATTTTGTGTTTTGTGTATGTGTTTTTAGGGCAAACAACAAAAGGACAAAGAACAAGAGAAAAAAGACATATATTATGTATAGGTGAAAGTGTAACAAGTTATCAATCATTTTTTCATTCAATCAACAAGGTCATGTCATTAAATGTCATCAAAAGGTCATCATCATCAACATTATCATCAGCACACAAATATGTATAAACAATCAAAATTAATTAATAAAAGTTCACAGAATATTTTTCAGAAATGGATTTTTGCATTCAATCAAAACATCGCTAAGATAAAGGGTTAGAAAAAAGGTGCGAAGGTCTTAATTGCAGTAAAAAAGATGATTGTGATATCATTGGGGCAAAATGGAACTATTAAAGTTAATGTTTTAAAAACTTTTCACATACATAAAAAAAAATTATGTACATATTTCTTTCGCTGGTTTATAATACAGTTTGGTAATTACACATATAATAATCATAAAAAAGACAATTAAAAGTGTTTGAGTCAAAAAATGGAGTTAAGCTTAAGTAACAATTATTCTTTGATTATCATCGTCATTTTAAAGATAATATATTAAGTATATAATATTACGTATGTACAAAAAAGAACACACGAATTTAATTTAAACGTTTTGTATTGCCGTGTTGATTGGTTTTTAATTTTGCACAAGTGCAAGAAGGGGGAAGAAAATGAGCATTATTTAAAATTAATTGGTTTAATGGATCGTTATGCTTTTTATGTTGTTTTCAAAAAGTTCAGTTTGGTTTTTTTTAATAAAAGGCAAAATATTATGTTGGAAGAAAATGCAATTGATTGAAATAAATTTTTTATATGCAACTACTGCATATTGGGTTGTCTTACTCGTAGACTAGTCCTTCGTCTATTATCTTCTGTGCTCCGTCGAAACGTTTCACTTTGGAGCACGGCTGAGCGGCCTAAAGAATCGGATCTCTGTTTTTCCAAGGTGGACATTCGGCTTTTTGTCATGCGATATTGCTGGGTAATTTTCGCTCTAATTTTTGGACAAAAACAGACATAAAAAAGAGATGTTCAGATCAAGGTCAAAAATGGGAAAGGAAATTTTCTTATTTCTAACATGCAAAAAATTGTACAAAGACATGGGTTATGTTTTTCTTCGCAATCTCAAAACTAATTTTTGCTTGAAAATAAAATCTTCAATTTCTTGAAATCCATGAAAGTATGAATTAAATAGTAAACGGAATTTGAATTTATGAAATAAAGTCTAATCCCAACTTTTTTCTCGTTTTATGAAATTTTTACACAGTGCAAATGACCACCCAAATTAATCTAATTGAATTAATTAAACAAGGCACAGGATCATAATTAAAGAAAAGATTTTAATTTTTAGCCTACCTTGCTGGAGTAAGAATTGCGTCCAATTCTGCAGCGAGATGCCTTCGGATAATTTGCTTCCCAGGTGGAACTCCCATAGCTTTACACACACGCAGCATTGCATACCAAACAACGTTTTCATTTCCACAGGTTTAATTAGAGAAAAGGAGAAAGATAAGAAAATTATATTATATTTATGAGAAAAACGTGTTTATACATTCACTCTCACACACTTATGTATGTATACAAACTATTTATGCACATATTTGCAAAGAGAAAGGTTAATAAAACGACCAAATGAACTTTCTCAACAGTGTGTAAAAATTCTCAGGACAAAAAGGTATGCATGCATTCACTCACCCGATGCTAATGTTTCCCCGTTAAATGACGGCTCCAGGACGCAGATCGCTCCGTGAACACCGCTTCCTGTAAACGTGGAAAAAAGTGAACACGCAATAAATATTACCGTCTGTACACTTTAAACTTTCTCTCACGGCAATACGATACAGACACTTGTCCAAAAAAAACTTTCTCCAACTTTCACTTTTTCCAAGAAATGCTGATTTCACATTTCACCTCCCAGCAAAATAATAAGCCATAATACACCTTTTTTACATAGAATACTGCTGCTTTTCTTGTGCTATAATGTTATGCTGACCTACCTTTCAAGTTTTCTGCATACTCGGTCAAATCTATGGACCTTGCCCATTGAACAAAATGCTGATTAGTCCACACCAACGGGTCAGTTTCACAATGACGTCTTCTTTCCGCCAGAGCCTGTCCCAGGAAAAAAGAGATAGAATTAGCCATTAAATAAAATAAAAATTTCAGTAGAGCACGGAAAAACCCAGTCAACTATAATTTTAACAACCTATTTATTTCCTCCAGGGACCCGTTAAACTTTAATAAGATGAGCTTACACAAGATACCATTGTAGCAGTTCATCTTGTGATTGTGAATGAACTGCAAATTAGCTTCTTGTGGAGAGATATATGGGGGAGGATCGGATATATATTTTTTATATTTTAGCTACCCATTTCATTGGAAATTCATACTTTTTTGCCTTCTACTGGGAAACATACAAGTAAGTCGAGAGAAGTCACAATTTATAACTATAAATAAACCACTTACTTGTCTATCGTATCCAACCATTCGAAGGAGATGAACACCGTGTGCTATAGAGGCCATATGAAACTTGCGAGTTACACCTACAAAATTGTAGATAAAAAATAAAAGTGAAAAGTGAATTGCTAGGTTTGTGGAAAATTTAGAGATATTCTTTTTACAGGTGACGGGAGCATCAATCTTTGAATAGGTCTGTCTGTGTGAAGAAGTGCATGATACGTTACCTAAATATTTTTCTAGATCCTTTTTACTTAGATGATCCAGTAGTCGAGCGTCTACCAAGCATCCAGCAAAATGTTCGGCGTACTGAAGGGAGCAAGAAAAAAGAGAAAAACCACTTGGTTAAAATTTGTATGCAAAAATAAATGGGAAAATTGATGTGATTATATTTTTTTCAAGTGTCTTTTTGTTTTACCTGAGGTAAGCCAATATCAGGTAGCCATTCCGAGCTCACCCACACATGCGAAAGCTCCGCAATACAGGGAAACCTCACAAGTGCTGGATTCCTATGCTCTTCAATAGCCAATCTAAGTTTTTTCCGGTGGAGTGGATGAGTTATTCCCAACTCGCTTTCCAACTCCGTGTCAGACAGTTCCAAAAGGACCTTGCCACTTTTTATATTATCTGCACATCGACTTCCATACTGAGGCATTCCCAAACTCACTTCAATCCAGGCTTGAACCATGCCTGCTCTCCAGAGTTCCATGGGAAGGGTAGCAGCTTCTTCAAGAGCTCTTAGTTTGTCTGCATAGCTATCTTGTTCAGCGAGTGGGGACTGGGATACGGAACTTTGAGGGGACCAACTTGTACGTTGGCCGGCAGCAACGCCACCGGTACCGGGTATGCCGGGATTTCCTGCACCTGTGATATTTACCGAAAATTATTTATATTTTGTGTATGAATGAAATCTAAATGTGCACTTTAAGAAAATTGATCCCTCACCATTATACAAGGCTGGATCCAACGTTCGCCTATGCTTATTACGTGCAAACACTCTGGAAATACTTCCCCAAGCTCCCTTAGCACCTGTCGAAGCCCTTCCTGTCAAATCGGTTCGTCTGCTATTTTTCCTTCTCACTTCAGCGGCTTCCACGGCAAGAAGCTGCTCAGCGGATCTGTTTTCAGGAAAAACCAAATCTCAATACTAAATCTTCACACATTGCATACTCCATTGATTAATTCATATAAAGCATCCATTTGCCCAATAGTTTGGCTTAGTAGCTCATGTAGGTGGTCAAGCCATGTTCACTTATGGACTTCATTTTAGTTGAATTAAATCATTAATGTGCATACTACCCACCTTGACAGCGCGTTTGTTTCCAATGAGCGTGCTAGACTGGAAAATGACAGAGGACCGGGACTGTCTCTTGGTGTGGCAAAGAGTTGGGGTAAAGTTGCAGTCGAAATTACTGACATGGAGTCGCCATCACCCGAACCATCACCACACAAGTCCAAACTGATTGCTAAGTAAAGGCATAAAAAAAGAATAGGTCAGTCAAAAATTCATTTTTTAGTTAGGAGTTGCATTCAGCACAATGGATTTCTCTAATACGCAAACACTTTGATTTATCACTTATCTATGTATGGCAATTTTACTGCAAGCCGGAATCTATCATCAATATATAATCCTACTAAGCTATGTTAAATTTGCAGCGCTTAAGTGACACATTTTTGCAAAAGTATTCACTGTGACAATTTGGTTTGTCCTTCAGCTTTCTCCTTCAATATATCTTACTTCTGCATACGTTATACTTTATTACATTAGCTTAGCCCATGTGCAATACGTAATATGTACATACCTTCATTTGCAGAATCCGACAAATTGCCTGTAGTTGGCAGCCCCCCAGCAGAATCTCTATCGGAGCTAAGTCTGACTCCGGAGTCAGCGGAACTACCTCTATCCCCACCAACCGTGGCATACGTTGCAGTTAAATTTGAAACGAGAGAGTAGTGCGAAGCGGCATTAGTGCTGGTTGAACGGTCCGTTTCCGAATAGATTCCATACTGTGCTAACTGTCTCTTTGACTGTAATATTTTTTCATACACAACAAAAATAACAAAAAAAGTTATTAATATATTTTGTTTTAGTCAAAATATTAGTACATATATTTATGTCGCTGCTGCTGGTTGTTGGTGTACATATTAAAAACATTTTTTTACAAGTTTTCCAAAACTAGTTTGTTGTCGTATGTGTGTGTGTGCGTCTGCTGTTATGTCAGTTTTTCCAGGAAAAAAAGTTTGTCTTTTGCTTTTTGGAACAACAAAAATACGCGAACAAAATGCTTAAAAAATAGCAGAGCTGAGCTATACAGCAGCCGTATCAGAATAACAAGTCATGTAGAAAAATTTAGACAAGTTGGTTTGCTTTCTTTCCGTCTATTGAATGAGATGCTAGACTGAATGAATGAGTGAAAGCAGCGAACCAACTTTCACTTGGCAAAACATAAGCGAAAGAAAGTAAAAAGTAGCAAAAAAATCTGGTTGGCGTACGTATATTATATTTACTTTTTTTTAGCTGGAAACGAAAGATCCCATTTATTTTCTTGTTTACGTTCGTTATTATTTTCTCTTTGCTTTGTATGATCTTGTATTCTAGTCAGAAAAAATATACAGGCTTGTGATGTTTCTAGACGGCTAATGTAGAGCTGATAGACCAACTTTAATAATGCTTTGTTTTCATATAAAATATCAAGTTTTTTGTAAATGTTTTCTTAAATGGAAATATGTCTATTGAAATAAATAAGTTTTTTTGGTGCTTACAGATTACAAATTTATGTTAGTTATAAGTTAGGATTACTTTATTTTTTTAGGTGTATTAATAGTTTTGGTATTAGTTGGTTCGATTATTACTTTTTTTACCTCGTGTAAGTCCTGTTGAAGTTGTTGGACTTGGGCTTCTCTCATGTTCAGTTGGGTGGCTAGAGAAAGTCCACGCTCTGCTTCGTCTCGAGCATGCCTCAAAATATTCCATCTTTCTCTTTCCGCTTCATCTCTTTCGATTGCTAGGCGCTGTAGGGAAGACTCGCTTTCTCGCATACGCTGATGGAATGAAAAATACAATCATTGTCAATAAAATTACGTACGTACAATCATTAGAAACCTTAATTAGTAGGATCACACAGAAGTTCTATGATTCACTCGTCTTAGTTTCAAACTATCTTATCATTCTGTGAAGATGAACCGCCCTACAGACCTGTCTACTTCCAAAACCAGTGCATGTCATCTTAAAACATTGATGACGTCGAAATCCAAGATCTCGTTTCATCATGAACAATTTAAAAAAAAGTTCGATAGAATCATTGCTCCGTTTTATATTACATTTTAAAAGAACTCTTTCTTGATACCATTCATTCATTTAGATGCATACCAATACGAAGTGTTACTTCCATTTGCAAAATGCTATCTCGTCGGAATCTCTTTAGAAGTTCTTCACACAAAAATATTTACAAGAAAACTAAAGACCACTATTTGACTACAATAAGTGCACTCAATTTTTTCGTATTTTCTCAAAGCAGCACAACCAAATTATTTCACTCCATTCATAGATATTATACTCAAAATGCAAGCAAAACTTTCATATTTTCATACAGCTACGCCAGCCGTACTCCATGACCAGCAAAATAGTTTTTTAACAACTCAACTCTCTTTTGCTTTTCTTCTTTTCTACTACCGACGATCCTCATCTCTTTATGCCTTATCGTTTTTATTGCTATTGTTATGTTCTCTTCTGAAGCTGAACCTATAGAATACGAACTTTGTCAGCTTTTTCCTACCAACTACCGACATGATACCACCATACCACTGCATTGCCATTGCACTGGCTAAAAGACGTGAAAAGCAAGTGAGAAGAGAAATAAAGATAAAGTCAATTTTCTGGTTCACTTAATCCTTTCTTATTCCGCTTCCTCTCTCATCGCCAGTTCACTTGCTCTGACTAAAATGTCTGTCTGGTCTGGTGTCTGTTTGTATGCAACTTTGTATGTATGCATCTCTCTTTCTTTATCCTTCCGATGTACTTTTTTTATTACTTATTATTATTATCCTATTATTATCCATCTTTTCTCGGTTTTTTCTTCTTCTTACCTGTTCATAGTTGCGAATAAAATCCCTTAATTCCTTTTCTTTGTCCTCTAACGTTGCGTACAACTGCTTCATTTGGCTTAACAGCTCAAATTTCTCAGCTTTCAGACGTTTTCGGTCTCCTTTCAGGGCTAAACATACAAAAAAGATAAAGAATATAATATGTATATATACCATCTTTCATTGTAATTTTTTGTTTGTAAAACATGCAGACGAACATAAATGCACTTTTTTCTTCCCTTTGTTTGGGAAATGAAAGGTCGGAAAAGGTTAGCTACAAAGAATATTATAAGAGGTTGTTTTTTTTTTCTACTGAAATGATGACTGCATTTGACTTGACTCTACTCACCAGAAAGCGCTTCTTTGGCATGCTGAAGTTCAGTGAGAATATCCTGAGACTTGCCATCAGGATCTTGACTGTCTCTCACTTTACGCAACTCTTTGATCGTTCTCTTCAGAGAGCGATTTTGGACAAGCATCTTTTCGTACTCTTGTTTCAACTCGGATAAAGATAAACTGCCAAGATCCAGAGAGTCTGAGGAGGAATCGTCTGAATCTGTAAAATATACATACATAGAATTATTTTTACAAACATACGCACAATTGTACACAAAAGAGAAAGTTTTAGACAGCTAGTGAAACTTGGCCATAAGGGACCTTCCCTGGGAAATTTTCAAGCATTTGGTAGAAAGAAAACATTGTCTTGGAAAGTTACTACATTTCTTACAATTATTGTATTCTATAAAAACGGGTTTTTATTTCCAATGTGTTTTCATATACAGGTTTAACTGTGATTTTGATCAATATACATAGTTTTGGATAGATACACGTAAAGACTTAATAGCCTTGGGCTGAGGCAAGACGTGGGATTTGTTTTGTGGGAATGGGAATGATAAATGACAGCAGTAGTTGCAGAAAACAGAAAAAAGTATAACGAGGCTAGTCTTTATTCCGCTTCTGAGAGTGAAGAAAATGGAGAAAACAACATGTCGTTTGTCTGGGTGAATGGGTGATCTGATGTGATATAATCTGGTGAGGCGAGACGAGATGGAAACATTTTAAAGGATGGATAAGATATTTGAGTGGGGTTGTACATACTACACGCCTTTATATGCAAAAATTGAGTTTGGAGGAATTAATAATCGTCAGGTCAGTTTTTTCTCTTCATGGTAATTTATGTACACGAAAATATACGTGCACGCACGAATCTCACATTCACATTTAAGACTACCATAGACCACAGACATGTATTGTGTTGTGAGCATTCCCATATAGAACGCGAAGAAAGTACACACTTGATCAAGAATCTGGACAGAAAAGCATCAAACATAAAAAAGATTTTACTTCTTTGCAGGAAATGTATGTTACAAACAATCTTGAGGCAAATAGCTGCGTGGAGTTGAAGGTCACTTTTCACTACTTCTCATTTTAAACTAAACAAGAGAGTCCATAAGAACTAAAAACGCTTTCGAATAAACTCACTGGAACACATTTTGTAATTCCAAGAGAGGTTTCTATACATTTACATATTTACCATGTATAAAACTATATACAAATGCTTTCCCCGGAAATCCCTGAAACATTTTTAATTGCAAAAATAAAAAAGATTTTCTTACCATGACCATTATTTGATATGACTCCATTGAGCTGTTGTGAAGGATTTCGATCTTGATCACTTGACGTAATCATACCGTTTGTAGTAGGATTGGTAGTGGTAATGGAAGAGGAGGCGGTGGAATTGGCGGAGGTGGAAACAACCATATTGTTGGAAGAACTGCTGGTCCCGTTATTTACCCCTGTACTGTTACTACCCAATCCACTACTACTGCTTTGATTATTATGGTTATTCGGACCACCAGGGAGGGTGGTGGCGGTGGAGGAGGATGCTGAGGTTGCGGTTACAGTTGAATTCGAGGAGGATTGTGACTGTCCAGCAGATCCTTGTGCCGTTGCTGCAGATGAGCTCAGCTGGGATATCCTTTTGTTAGTTTCTGTAAGTTCTGCACGAATGAGAGCCATTTGTCGATGTGCTGATTGCAAATCCCCATCCAGCTTTCCAGCTAGTGCTTTGTTTTCTTCTACCATTTTTCGGAATTTACCCTGAGAGAAAACAGAATGAAAGAGAAAAAAATCAAGTCAGTATTGTGTGCTCAGCAAATACGCAGTGAAAACTCTGTATGAGAAGCCATTAGGAAAAATCTTTCGTAGGTTTCTTCCTGGATCCCAAATAAATTGGGTGAACGTTTAGAATGAATTGTTAAATGGCATGCATTTGTAATCTTGTTTTCAAGATCTTCTACTTTGATTGTGCTTATATGTAAGTTTCACTGTACTTTTACATCTCTTTTCCATTACATTTCACAGTCTCAAAGTTTCAACATGTTTTCCCGTTTAATTGAATGGGCAATGCCCAGAAACTGTTATTTTTTGGTGTTGGTACTTCTTCCTATCCCTATTTTCTTGGCTTTTCTGACATTATAAAAGTGTACAGGGGGGAACTGAACGAAGCTTTTTTTATGGAATGTCCACTCCACAAGTCATTTTAAGTTTAACTAGAGCAGACATAAAGGAAACGAATATAACTTACATTGCACCCATAACGTAACACCCAATCATTCACAAAAATTGCGGACAGATTTTTTTTACTGTTTTCACATTTGCACTTGACTTGGTGGAGAGTGGAGTTTTAAGAGAGAAAAACAGATGTGTCAAAATGTCAAGAAAATGTCACATTTGCTTTTTTCCTCCCTGTTATTCATTTCATGCGTTAAATTGCATGACCACCACATGGGATCTATCATCGTTCACAACTGAAAACTGAACAAAAAAATGTTGGAAGTCGGGTCGTAAGAAAACCTATTATTTTCGGGTTGGGTCAAAATACATTTAACACGTGCTCGTGTCCATTTTCACAATCTACAAAACGGAGCTATACTGAAATTTCTGGTTGCCATTTCGTTTTCGAAAATATTACTATACATATTTAACATGTAGCATGTGTAGCATTTCATTTCATGCATTCAAATTATTACGTGATTACTATACTACCGTGAGAAAAATGTCACGCATGTGATGACGATAATTATAGTTTTGCATTTGCAAATATCATATTTCACGCAATCCATTAAGAGACCAACAACGACCAAAACAAAAAGGCAACAATTATGTAGATTGACATGCTTGCAATTTTTCTACGGATTGCGTGCTCCGTGACAATTTTTCGGGCGGGGGAAGTCATCCAAATTGAAAAAATTGAGTACCGTGAGCGTGGGCGGATGGGTGTTATATGCAAGTTTATTTTTGAAAACATAATTACTGGGTATTATAAAATATAAATGGTGTGCGTAATGCGTAGGTATTTTTTGTAAACAAATGACTTTGGGTGTGTTTTTACAATTTTCATAATTTATTACTTTAAATGATTTTTTGTACAACTTACTTGTGTGTCTACAAGTAGGTTGCGCATAAGCCCTAGACTGGCTTTAATTGCTTCATTATATCGG
>JAQFXM010001290.1:0-33958 GCA_034693345.1 Entomobrya multifasciata
ACAACCGAAACTACTAATAGACACTGAATTATAGTTATCACCAGAATAATTTGTCCCTTCCAATTTCAGAAGCATCTCCATAATTTTCTAAGCGAAATTTCCACATTGGTAACTGAAAGTAAAAAAGATAAGGTTTTTTATCAATCTCGGCAAAATAAATCTTAATTTACCCATTTCAAAAATGCTAAAAATGAATGTACGAATAAAATTGTTGACTTGGTTGTTTTCATGGAGCTTGCGCATTTCGTTCTTCAATCATGGTTGTCGTGACATAACCGGGCCTTAAGGTTTTTGGTACTCTTGCAATGAAGTATTCTTTATGATAGTATATTCCACGAGGTTCCATTATGGTGTTGTAATAGTTCTTTTTTTAAATAGATTGATCTGAAACATAATAAATAAAAAGTAAACTTGTCAGTAATTAGTTCTCACAAAAGATTTTTAAACACTGTTTAAAAAATAAGTAAGATTATTCACCAAAAATTGAATGACTATTTTTTATTAAATAAAACTAAATATTGATATTCTGTAAAGGTGTTAAAGCCTGTAACTAAATCTGAATTCGTCGTAAAAACTAACTTTATTTTATTTTCACTTTTTTTTTTAATTTGTTGCACGCAAAACCTGAACATCTGAAAAACAAAAACAGCTGCGCAGTTCCTTAGCATGTTAGTGTGAACTACACTTGTTGAATATGCAGCTTTGATGTAATAAAGACCAAGAACACAGATGAAGAAGCATAATTTACAGAAATAAGTAATACGTACATACATACTTATAAATGTCTATGTGGTTGTAATACCGAGAGTGCTCTTTGTTTCAAGTTTTTCAGCAGTGTATGTACTTTTTTTAGCATGCATGAGGTGATGTAGAATCAAATGAACAAAGACAACATCAGCTTGGCATTCTTTGTGAAAGAAGTGCGTAAATGGTAGATTGGCTTTCTTTTAACTTGCATGAATTGGTGTAAAAGTGCAAATTATATTGTGGTGGTTTCAGTGCATAGTATTTCCGAGTCAACAAGTAAATTATCTCAAAAACCTTATGCATCAAATTTGAACAAACATTTTCAAAAATGCATTTAGAAGTTTTAGCAGTTTTTAAATTGACTTCTCCCTAAACTATTATATATTATCCAAAATTGTGCACATTTTGTTAACAATTTTGTGTTTTAAATTTTATTTTCTCCCATTGTAGTATATTGTTTTTTCGACCAATAAATGACACATTTTGCTTTAATACTTTACAACACATAAAAACATATCCCGTTTAATTGTCGAATCCGCTTATTTGTTTGTTAATACTCATGTTCTAATTCGTACACATGCTCATGAATCACTTGAATTAAAATAGCATTTTAAGAATATATTTAAGTTTTAAATATGAGTACGTCATAACTTTCTCGACTGATTTGGTGGTTTGGGAAAAAGGATCGGTTCATTTTATAAACATCATATCTATAGCCATCATTGAAAATCTTTTCATCGCTAACTGATTTATTAGTGCATTTTGAATACTATCAAAGTTTGAATTTTTTTAGGTGATTTAAAGAGTTAACGAATTCGACTTCCATTAGGCTATACTTCAATATGATATACATCATAGTAGAGCCAGAAAATATTTCGACAAGCCTTAACACCTTCTACTTGAGACCTACCATAATAGGCCTAACCACCGAATAAATAATGATATAAAACATTTGGATTTCGTTTTGAAAATCATTTGTAAAATTCCTCGGCTGCAAACAATACCTACAGAGCTACACTTTAATGTATACACAGCTATAGTAGCTCAAATACAGTTAAAATTAGAAGCAATTAAAGGGTAGAAAACAGCAAGATTTTCGACCAAATCTTCCACTTGATATTTCTAATAAAAAGCCTAACACCCCGTTTTATAAAGCCGTAAAAAATTTGATTTCATTTTAAAAATCATGTTCACATTTAGTCTTGACTTTTTTAAATTCCTGAAATTTTTGTCTGAAATCTTAAAATAAAATCAAGATAAGAACGATTGAGTTTCATAGCTGTAACAAAAACTTACAGAGCTATAAATAAATGTATCCAAAGCTGTTGTATTTCAAATATTGCCGACATTAGAAGCATCCAAATATTGTAAACAAAATCTGATTTTGAACCAAATCTTACACATAAAACAATTTCGTAAACCTAACAATAAGTTTACGAAAATATATTTTGGATTTTTCTGTAAAGTGCGTGTTACGAGAAGATATGGAAGATGAAGTGTTGTATAAAATTTTGTTGTGTTACTATTGTTACTTGTATTGTTTGGCCAGCAGAGAAATGTTGTGCTAGGTAGATTTTAGTAAAAGCACTCAAGTTTGTAGTGCAGTAGTTTTTAGGAAGACAGGAGAAGATTAGTCGAGAAAAGTTAATTATTACAATCATTAGTTAATTGTCAAAATCAGTAAAGTAAATGTGAGCAGAGCAGAAATTAGTAGTATTTCGTAGGAATCTCCTGGTTCTTTGAGTTGTGTTAATGAAATAAAATAAAACTAAAAAATCCAACAAATTGATGCACATGTGTATTCTTTCTAAAGTATATTAGTTTAAGAACATAAGTCAGCATCAGAGCGCTGTGGCTCATTCGCGGTACAGAGACTAGACCTGAAAACTTCTCATTAATGTTCCCAAAGGTGTTATTATGGCTCGCATAATGCTTTGAAATGAGATGCTGTAGAAAACATTAGCATTATAGAGTGGCACAGGAATAAAACCCATATACAATACTCCAAAGAAGCATAAAGTAATGTAGGGTTGGTTGGTGGTAGTTTGATAGTGCATAGTGCTGAGCTTGGATTTCCTCTGTCTTTCTTCTTTTCTCCCTTTCATTTTATTTTACTTTTTTCGACATTCTGTAGACTTTATATATTTGAGCACCACAAAAAAACTGACTCGACATCATCACATCACACTACACATACTCTCATATTGCCAATGATGCTTGGTTTTAGTTTGGCGTTCTGTACTTCCAGTTATTTGATTGAGAGAGAAACTGCATGGATTGACTGAGTAGTAGTATGGCAGGTACTTTATTGTGTGAACTGAACGAAAGAAAGTGCTGACAAGCTCGTTTTTTCCATTTTTTGGTAAGTTTGGTGGGGTTCTTCACATTCACATGGTTCATGTGGGTAGTTTGGCGTTTTCATCTAATAACCTAACTTATGGATTGTCTGACAGCAACACATCATCGTGAAAAGTATATCGCTTAGAAAACGAAGAAAAGGGGGAAAATGTTAAAAGGCAGACGAGAAAAAATATTTTTATGGAGTTTCTTTTTGGGTGAAACCCAAATAGTGGAAGATACGTACAGAAAAAGAGAACAGAGAGAAAATTAGAAATTTCAAAATGACTAGACTATGGTACACTGTATAAAGAAACCAAAGCCACATTTTCCACATAACAAGTTCGTGTCTCATATTACCCCATAATTCTCGGTAATACCACACAACTCATTCTACTTCCAGGAACCTTCTATCAAAATTGCTTTTTATTGTTGCAGCTGCAAAAGTTGCATCAATAATAATACTACAGTCTAGTCTGCTTTGCATGTCTGCTAAACAATAGCTGAACATTAAATAATTTCCTCTCTCCCTGTAAAATACGCCCATGTAAGAATATACATACCTATAATGGAATTAGAAAAGGAATAAGACGCAATAACAACAAAAAACACATACATTATTTATAAAAAAGAATACCTTGTCATTAAGCAGGTACCATAAAATAAAATAGCTGGTAGATATAAATACGTATATGTATATCCTGTGGTACACAGAAATGAAATTATACATTCTACTAGTTCTCTTTTATGTACACTCAAAACATCATTAACACTTCCTCCAATTAACACCTCTCCCTTATTACACAAACACTCTCTTTTATGGGTAACTTTACACATCTCATAGTCAGCATAATAACAGAAGCTTCTTGTGAGCTTGTTCACAAAAACCGTCAGCCATTCAAGCCAAGTCAAGTCAACTCAGCTTGTTGGTATGTGTATGTGTACACTTGTATAAATAGGTTTAACGGCTTTCCTATACAAAGCAAAGTAGAAATATAGGGCAAGCCATCAAGTTTTCGTCATAATTAACACATTTGAAAGGAGAGTCGCGGACGGAGTCGAGTGGTGAAATGAAATGAGAGGTCATAAAAACCTTGGTGGAGGAAGCATTGGGAGCACAAAGGAAGAAAGAAGATTTTGTAAAAAGCGTTGCATGCATAATAAATCCTTGTCTGTAAACAAAGTCTGTGTGTGTATGTTATGTTACACAAAAAAGTATGCATGAATGAATTTGTGAGAGAGCTTGAGTGAGAATAAGAAAAGTACAGAATTGAATGAAACAAGAGGCTAAACATTAAATTATGCAATAATAATTACAAGTTTAACAGCGGCAGAAATAACTGCTAAAATATATCTGTAACTAAAATATTCCTTTACCTTGATTGTATGAAGGCCTGTTGATATTGTCAGTGTTGCCAGCCCCTCCGGAAGATTTCGAAGAGCCATTAGCATAGTAGTAACTAGACGCAGGGTAGGATCTTGACTTTCGGAACCGGCCGCCGTAAGGTCTCGAAGAAGGAGGATAGTGATATCCTTCCGACTCCCCACCGTTGTAAGGCTCTCCACTTCCAGATCCTCCAGCACCACTCCCTCCTCCTCCTCCCCCTCCACCTCCACCTCCGCTACCTCCGGAATTGTAATGGGAATTCCTATAGTTATTGTGCGAGTTTCTGTAGTACGTACTCCCTTGATATCCGGAGTAGTGACTCGGTCCATGATATCCATTCTGGTACTCTTTGTGGGGATGACCTGAGGAGTAGTGGTAACTGCTACCCCTTTCACCCCGACTTGTGCTTCCACCACCTCCTGCTCCACTGGTGCCTTCGCCGCCACCCCCTTGGTATGTTGAGGAGGAGCCACCATTATAATTACTATGATGGCTACTGTGATGGTGATTATGATGATTGTGGTGATGATGTGGTGGACGGTAATTTTCTCTAGTGTAATGGTAACGATCATTGTAATGACCTCCACTACCATGGCCGCCACCTCCTGCCGTACTGGAGCTGGTGGATTCATTAGATGAGACCGAATTAGGTGCGGGATGATGAGTTGAATTGTAAGGGACGTGATTATGACCGTTTTGATGATATCCGCTATTTTGGCTGTGAGGATTGGGCGATGATGACGAGGATGGGGATAAATTTTGTTGTGATTTGTCAGGATTTACTTGGGGTGATGACGCTGAGCCGGAAAGGATTTTCGCATTACTGCTGCTACCACTACTTGGACCACCAACCCCTACATTATTGCTCCCAGCCCCTCCATTTGGAGTGGACAGGTTCGATGAGGAATTGTGCAGGGAAGGTGACGACGACGAATCTTTATTGTTGTTTGTCATTGTTATCAAATGTTTTTCCGACGGGTGATGTCGGGCAGGACTATGATTTTGACTGGCACTGTGACTGTGGCTTCGAGTAAGAGATATCACAGCTCCGCCGAGTTCCCCGTCTTCGTCCTCGTTCGCTGAGATTTCTCCTGTTAAAAAAAGAACAATGGATTATAATTATATTTGAATTTTTATGGACGTCTTTTTTATTTTAAATGTCTGCAAATAAACATTTCTATAGATGACGATGACACATAAGTAAAGTTTGAAATGTATACACTAGCTGCATGTTGATTGTCATCCGATATGATATGATACATGATACACAAACAAATTGTCTGTTATTCCGCCTGTTTGACTACGCTGCTGTGCAAGCGACCTTAACATGAATGCCCATTGAACACAAGTAAAAATGAATTATTGCTTAGCTAAATGATTTATTCAGGTCATAACGAATGATATGCACATGTGAATACATCACAAAGCTTCTTTGGGTACACAAATTCGTTCTTATATTCGCTTACAAATATTCTCGGTTTTTTAGACGATATCTTCTTCTTTACTAATTCTCATGGTGTATAAGTCTAAAGTTTAGTTATCATCGCAGCCGACCAAATATGACATTTATATGAAAGCTATATACGCACTATGAAAACAGTATTTATGGAGCATATTACGCTGCGAGGAGGTGGATGATTATTAATAATTCCCTGTCAAAAGCGGCCTTTGGATCGCGCATTTCAGCTCAACCGGCGAAGCGAAAGAGAGTAGTATGCCAACCAGAATCACATTAATATATGACACCGCTGACTAGCTATGTGACAAAAGCAGCAATAGTTCCTTAACAGAGAAATATTTTAAAGAGAACACATATTAAATGGTGAAGCCACTAGTCAAACCAAAATAGGTACATGCTATATTTATATAGGATTCATTTGAGAAAACTACTCATATCATCATCTACAACCATTAAGCAGAGCAAACGTACAAATCTAGTTTTGTTGTATTTGCTACTGACTCGATACGATTACTCTAATAATTCATATGGGACTTTCTCTATTTCGATAAGAGCGCATCCAAGTTAAGCTTAAAGAAATAGAAGTGGTGACTCGGTGAGTCAGCGGAGAACACGAGTTAAAATAGCAGAAAGTCAAATATGCCAGCTAAACAAGGAATGTTTTAGAGGAAAATCATGATCATATTCAAAGATTACAATACATAGCATTGCTTCATATGCATATACAGTATAGAGTAAACCGATAGAATGAAAATAGTAAATCTTTCTCCGATGGAAAACTTTGGAAACGTAAAAAGTAGTGTATACATTATCATCAGTTCGCTTTTTCACCTATCAAATTCAATATAAATATCTAATCTGCTACTCATCTCATATTAGATTGTAGTAAGTTATAGTAGTACCTATTATAATTGAAAAACTATTAAATCAACAAGTTTGACTTCAGAGAAATTTAAATTACACAATACTCCGTGTGAAATTATCCGATTCTGCCTAAAATACAGATATAAACTCTAAAACAAAATTAAAAACTTTCATAAAATGTATTTCGTATTTGTTATCCAGTCTGGAGTCCGAATTGATGATTTGAAGTCAAATTCATATCAGAAATTACAATCTGACTTTTTTCAAGTTTTTTTTTCTGTCATGATTTAGTTTAACCTAAAACATGACTTCGCAATCAATTGCCACAGTATATACATATAAAATATATATTATTATTGGTATGTATTGAAACACAAACGCAAAGTGCAACCAATCCAAGTACATACAATAAAAAAATCCGAAAGCCACCAACACCCACATCACCCACCATTCATCATTCAGTTGTTCTGTACAAGTGAAAACTCAAGGGCCAATTTCTTTCATCGCGATCCATATCAGTATACGTGCGATGGCAGGAGCATACCGAATAACCCATTACGGTCGACGGATGAATGGCTCGATAGATTTTACCGCGATAAGAGCGGAAGCAGAGAAAAAAGCCTGGTTATCATATAATATGGATGGATTCCATCTATATCTCTTAAAACACATTGAAACATTGAATGCAAGTATTCAAAAGAGCCCGCAGATTATTGGAAAGATATGGAAAGTGGTGAGGAGACGGAGTAAAAAAAGTATCGAATAATGTGGTGGCGGTGGTGGAAGAGTGCACCCGCTGAGAGTGTGAGATGCATGCATGACATATATGAAAATAGATTTATGGGAAGGCTTCAGACAAGAAAATTTATATTCCATTACAAAATGAGCCAATATTGTTCAAATTAGTGGTAGTGCTCTCTTTTTTGTCGGTGGTGGTAATGGTAATAGTATAGCTGGTACAGACTTGCTATAGATTTCTTTGACAAATAATGCGTTGTAAATTCAAGATAAATATTACTACTTTAAGAGAAGTTTACCTGAACATGAATAGCAATTGATTTGCATTTTTTTCCTCCCATTAATCTAAAATCATTCTGCAATTTTAATTAAGGTGCTTATTCTAAAAAAAATGACAATAAAACTGACACAACTTTTAGCTCTTCCGTGTTTAGCTTCAACTGGAATTTTCAGCATGACTTCTTTTCTATATAACGCTAATAAGCATTTTCCATTACCACCACTCCATGACAAGAATGCCAGCAAATTAAAACGAAGTCATTATCATAACTGGAAAAAAAAACGAAAAAATACCAAACTCAGCAGAATTTTTTCTTCAAAATAGGCATGACATGAAAAGTTACTGAGCTGCGAAAAGTGGCAAAATACTTTATGATGATGATGAAACAAGTATGTGCAAACAATACAAAGTATAACCATTGTTGATGAGGATGATCACGATATAATTCTTCATTTGCGCGATAAGCCGTCCTCAAAATTTTACGTAAAACTTTCCATATGCTATGCTTTCAAATTGTAAAAAATCTTCATTATTTATTACTATTCTATTACATGTTTGGATGTAAAGTATAAAGTGAACTAGTTTCGAGTGTGAGCCTATACCACAAAGAACATTACTACTTTTAGATTTGTTCATGTTCATCATTAGTTCTAGTCTGACACACCTTATTAAAGCACAGAAGCGTTGTTGGCTGTTGTTTGTGTGTGGATTATGTAATTTTGGCTGTTGGTCCCCTTTCCCTGTATATAACGCACTTACTCATTCTTCAAATGTTCAAATGAACAAGGCACAAGAATGGAAAAGTTTTTATGCATGCAAATCCAGCCACTAATCTCTGTTGTAGAATCTCAAATCAGTAAAACTAACAACAAAACATGTGGGTAACCAACAAACTACTTCCTCTTTCCTTTTATTTTTGTACATAATCATTTAACCCTTTTTTCCTATACAGTATATAAAGCAGACATACTACCAAGCTAAGTTTAGCTCTACTCCAGAATTCCTCTGCTCCCTCTTTCTCAATTATTCTCCAAGAAAGAAAAACTTGTTCTGCTTTTCTTAAATGGACCGTATTTTCTTGGAGCTTCTTATTCTGTGCACACTCAACTAAAAATCTCATCTCATTCTACTATTCCACAGCTTGGTCTTGTCGTCTTCTTCGTCCTCTTCACTCCCTAGTTCCAATGATAACAGCGAATAATAATAATAATCTTGGGAGGAAAATGAGAACTTCCTTTTCATTTCCTAATGTACTTTCCGTTTCTTTTCCAAGCTTCTCTGTTGTAAATACATCAAGAATCGCATTATCTTCGTTTGAATGATGTTCATACCCGTCAAGATAACATATAAAAAGTTGGGTATAGCTCTAAAATATCCATTATCATATTACAATCCATCCAAATTTGCCTAAAATGGCAAGGCTGTTTATTAAGTTTCAAATTGCAAAATACTAGAACTAGCTTTCACCATTTGGGTTAACTTGTGTGAGTTTTGCTGAAATATAACTCAACTCATATATATATAATAGTCTCGAAAAATTGTAAACCCAAAATGCATTTGATAACTTTTCTTACATAAAGTATTTAGGCAGTTGAGGAGTTTCGAAAATAAAAACTTATGATAGAGATCCGAAATGATGAAGGGAATTATCAAGATTAAAATGTAGAACCAAAACAAAAATGCATAAACGTATGAGAAGCGGTGCTCATGTTAACTAACTTATGGTTTGGTTGTGGTGATTAGTGACACAAACACAAGCAATCAAGCAAGGTACAAGAAAGTGCCAAAGTAAACAATTATACAGATATTTCAGTTTTGTTTTTTACTCACAGGAAATATCCAATCATCAACACATTCAGCTCTAATCTATTGTAGTTTGAGGACTGAGGATCATCAATGAAAAATACTAAAGAGCAACTCTCTTGTGTACAAAGTGAATTTCTTTGTCTATTATTCTAATAATTACTTTTGTACTGATTATATCGCCTCAGTCCTTTCTAATTCAGTAAGATGATCATGGTTGATAACTATAACAGTCTGTATTCATATTAACACGAACGTTATTCTGATTTCTGTTTAATTAGTTTCGTTATCAGATAAGAGAGAATTTTGTATTAAAACATTTAGGGCAAAACGAAATAAGATAAACTGACAGGTTCGCTTACAAGAAGAAGTATAGAAATACATATTCATGGAGAAAGGATTATATCATACCGTCGGGTCGTATAGTAGCATAAAACAGCCAAAAGGCAATTCCCAATGGAATTCTTGTATTATTATGACAATGGTTATTGTCATAGGCCATTTCAACATTGAATTAATAATGCATGATCCTTTTCTTAGAAAGGCACTTAATATCACAGTTAATAGTAAGGCAGTGCTCACTTATTACAATTAACATACAATTCTGAAGTTTCGTTACTTCTGGGCATTATAGTCCTTGTACATGTATGTATTGCGAAAGTGCTCAGCCTGAGAAATTAGAGAGGGTGGACCAACAAATTCCAATATACAAATTTAAACTGTATGAATGCAAACTTTATATTTTAAGCTGATGGTGAATGAAGATAACGCATAGTTTTTAACAAGTTAAATTTTAAATATCGATTCAAGATTCAATTTAACAGTCTATGAGCGCAGGCGTAAACCTTACATTCCTAACATGTATCTGGTAAGATGAGTAGCAAATTTCCCCAAACTCAAGAAAAGCTTTTTGACAATCCACAAATGATAAATTTTATTTCAGCACAACACTTATTTACGGCAAATTTAGTTTCTTAAATAAGGCATGTAAAACACGACCTCTAAGCCCAAATTTTCCTATCCCGTATACATTATATATACATATATATCTTCTTCATATCATGACATTAATACTTTCTTTCATTTTAAAAATAGTGCACGCACACAAAGCTTATTTATAGTTCTCTATCGCGCCCGTACTTATCGTCAAATGTATACCTAAAAATAGGTATAAATATACCCACTCAACTTATTCATAAACATCTTTATTACACAAAAAAACACTGTCTCCAAATAATAAAAATCCAAAATAAAAACAAAATTGTACTTCACAAGTTGAAAAGAAACATAATACAGTTCTGCCGCAATCAGCATCAGGCTTTTTTATTTTCTTTCAACTCAACTCATCTCAACGTGCATTTTTCCACGCACGCCACATCTCCAACAAACAACCCTGTTATGTATCAATTTCAACTCGGAACATTAGCCAAATCCCTCTTTTTTCTTCTTTGTACAAGACATGGTTAATAAGGCTGCAAAAACAAATGATGATGAAAAAAGTCGTGAGGAGATGAGACAAGTGAATATCGCTGTACTTTGTACTCTATTTGAACAGTTGTGAAAGTCGTTGGTCCGTTCCCTGAGAAAAGATGGTTTGTCGTATGGTAGGCATCAGTATCACAAAAAATCCTACACAGCCTTCTTTCTGGCAAAGTCATCTTTTGTTACTCTACTCTCAGCACTTCTGTGGGTCTGTCTTTTATTTCTTCGTGTACAATTTTACCATTGTGCACGCACAGCATATAACATAAAACACACAAACTCATAGCCATTTCGCACATCATTCTTTCTTTGTAGTATATACTTGACTGATATTTTATAAAGACTCAGGCATTTACCACACAATGTATCACACTACTTCAATTTTAAACATGAAACTACACAAAAACATCACAACCCAAAAGTGTTAAGGATCGCGATTCAACGAATGAGTCACTAGGCATTTTAAAACCAAACAAACGACCACAACTAATCGTGCCAAGAATACTGCGAAACAATAAAAGAGCCACGTATGTTGTGGTTTTTCTCTCACAGAAAACTGGCTTGTTTTTCTATGACGCGCGTGTTTCAGGATAGCAAGTTGTTTTAACAAAACACACAATTGTTTATAAATTCAAACATTTCAAAACAACGTTAACAGCGGCACTGACTTTTCTTCAGTTCCTTTCACTTTATATATGTATCAATGTTTTGGTTTGCGATAGACAAAAAGGTAAAGTAATATCCGGTGAAAGGCAGAGCCTCCAACCATCACCAATATTTTCATTTCGGTTTTCTCCAGAAATCCTGAGTTTGATTGCTTCAAACTCGTCTGGTCGATTCGACACAAAAGGCTTTCGGTTACAGAAATTAATGTTAGATTGACCTTGTTTTCTGCTCATATTCGGGGTAATAGAAAATTGTGCTTTCACCCACAAAAAGTATGCGTTATTAAGGTTAAATTAGGGTTAAAGTGTAGTTTTGACGGGTGTAGTGGTGTTGGTAAACTGTTGTGAATGCGTGCTGATGATGGCAAGGTGAAGCCCATTTCTTTTTTCATCAAACAACCGGAAAAATTTAACAAATCTAACAATAACGCCCGATACTCATACATATAATGATTATCATCACATCACGTAAAGAAATTATTATGGGATGGATGACCAGTAGCACAATCATTCATGCGTTTTGTTGCTTTTCTACATTATTATTTTTGGATATATTCGTGTGACCGGTCATAATAAGATCATACCAGGGAGCAAGCTGAGTGACTGCCGGTTGGCTCAAGACTTACAACCTATTTCTTATGAGGCACTACTTCATTTATAAAAAGTTTTCCAATAAATACTAAAACATGATGTGTCATGACACGTACAACATTTGACTACTAGACAAGCGTAGACACACTAGTTATTCTAGCTCTCCAGGCGGTAATCTAAATTTATACCGAGCAAACCTATATAAGATCCCAAAAAAGAAAATGGGAAAAATAAGCTCGAGGAGAAAATTACAGCGAGAGAAGCCAATGAAAATGAAAATATAAGTAGTAATATTTTCTCATTTTGGTAGCAACGTGAGTACACGCCCGCTGCTCTGCTTCACTTCCCTTCCCACAAGGTTATTCAGTAGGTATATCTACGCAAAAAGGTAAAAAAGAGGAAATGGCTATACTTTTGACTTGACTAACTCGATATATCCTTATTTGCCATCAAGGCAAGGCAACAATGCAATGGCGTGGATTTCTGGTCAAAGAGAAAATCCATAAAAAAGTGCCGTCGCTGTTACCCGTTCTTTTGAATGCGTGTGTGTTTCTGTTTGCACGTTACGTGTGTTCAACACAGACATGTACATATAAAATGTATATGTACTTATATAATATTCAAATATTCTACTACTACTCCTCCACAACTACTATTAAGTGGGAACGCGATATATTATACACACGAATTTTGTCGTTCCACGAAAAGTTCATAGTATTATCAGCTGAGTTTAGTCTGAGTCGAGCCGCAACTCTGATGTAAACCAGCTGTACAACAAGAGACGAAGTTTCTTTTTCTTCTGTCAGAAAATGTGAACACTTGGTCTAAAATGTCACGTCAATATATTAGTCGACAGCGTCATCGTCATGTACTTGAGATTGCCTCATGAGCGGTTTAATAACCCAGTGCAGTGCAAATATGCGTTCCGCTTGCTTTAAAAGGTGTTTTCTCTGTTAAGCTCACTTCTCCCATTATTTTGAGAGAAAAAATGGCATATTAAAGAAAAGCTGCTTGTTACGGGTATACACGACGCGTATAGTGCAACTATTGACTTTACACACATGTTTAAAAGATAGAGTACTCCACCACTCATCTCCACCTTCCTTAATTCCCACTTTCATAACCATTTTAGTTTTTTTCTTTTCTCGCTTTTCTCTCTTTTTACTACGCCTCCCATTTGACTTCTTGGAAATTGGTTCTTTTTTTCCGTGTAAAAGAACACCTAATGCTCCGTAAAAAAATGGAAGGCCGTTTTTGCTAAGGTTAGCACTATTCTAAATGTTGCAATGCACTAGCAAATACAAAGCTGCTTTCTAAAGGTTTTAATATCTGTTGGCAAGAAAAGAAAGCACGCACCTTGCCTAGTAGCGAAAAGTCTAGGTAAGTACACTGTACAAAGCAGCCTTTACAAATGGAGAAGAGCCGAAAGAGCTAGATAGAAGTGTTGTTAGCTTTGTGCTTTACATTTTTTGTTTACCCAAGGACAGTTTTGCTACTGCTGAAGAAGTAATAATGTACATAGAAAACCAGGTGAGATGGGAAAAGACACTACCGCACCGCCTCTATCTACATATAAACAGAGTGACTATTATAACTACGTCCGTCGGTCGGGAGGATAAGACTGCGTCATGACATTATTTCCATTAACAAAATCATACATTCTTTATCATAAGCTACCATGCCGTACATACTCAAGAGCTGAGGATAAAGTGGAGAAGTGGATTTCAGCTTTTTGTTCCCCACGGCTTATATCTTATGATTTTTTTTCTTCGTGCACCGTAAAATGCAACAAAATACACTATGCCTAAATAAACAAAAAAATGGATTCGCATACATCATCGTTGCAAAGCTATTATAAACATGGTTATTAAATAGAATAGTGGTTCTTAAGCTGTATATTATGTAGTAGTGCATAAATGTAACTTGAGTAAGTTTGTGATGGTCTGTATTTACAAGACGAATTTGTTCTTCAGTTGCTGTTCCGATTATTTGCTTACTTTCCGCGAGACAAAATCCAAAAGCAAAACTAAATGTAAACCTGGAGAACATATTAGAAACAATGCTACTAGTATATTTGCTCTGTTCTGTTCTAAACGGTGAACTACTTTTATCCAGATTTTTAGATGGTCTACAGAAAGAGAAAAAAACTTTTTACTGGAAATGGTTGAATAAATACACGTCTCTTGCACACAATGTTTTTGTATGGAGACTGGTCTGGCAATAGTCCTCGTCATCATCATTTTTGTCTGGTTTGTCCTGCTACATTGTTGGAAGATCGAGAACAATACTGGTTTTATCTAGGTTGTCGGTGTGATGTGGCCATAGCCCAGGAAATAAAGATGTGTACATTTTCAGGATTTTGTTTGACTTTTATAGGATTTCATAGAGAGAAAAAAAGCCATCAACTGAAGGATAATAATAGCCATCACATATCACATCAGGGAAATACTAAATGTGAGTAGTCAAGTCCATAATATTATTAATCTTCAGGAAGCAAATATCCTAATAGAACAACGATTATTATTATTTCACTAGGTTGTAATTTCGTAGTTTTTCTAGAATACATATGAGGCAATATTACATAATGCCGGCATAGAAAACAACTCAAATACGTAAATGTAAGTACCTTGAAAATTTTCTTTTCCCACTCCCACAACTCAACTACCAGCCTTACCATGATTGCTTATTTTTTGCCCCTTTCTTATTTTGACAGTTGACAAATTCATTCTCTCTTTTGTTGTATTATTTTTCTTAAACCAAATGCTTTTGTTGGCAGAATTGTGAAGTTCTTGAGTACCAAGAGTACAAAAGAAAAATGGTAGAATGAGTAATCGTGGTGTTTTGCCATGGTCAATATTGCGAAAATCCATGTACATTCATTCAAGCATTGACTGCAGCCAGACTACATTCTACATGGCTGTAAGAACTCCACGAAATGACCGACGACTCCATCACTTTCCCTCAACATATTACAACAGAATTGAATGATACCTCTTCCTTTTTCATTTCTATTCAATGCTCAATCATTAAAATGTTTCTTGGTCTGGGTGGCACACGTTTTTTATCCGTACTCTACCCGATGTATTTACTCATTTCATGTAAGCAAAGAAAATGCATTATTTTCTCCCGGTTTGAATAAAAAGTTATTTTTCTTTGCCACCAACCATCCCAATTCAAGTCAAACTGAAAGCATTAAATAAAAAAAGAAATGGAATGAATGAAATTCATGCGCTTTTAGCGAGTACCACTTACACATGTGTATCTAATGTACATCTGTATACGTCTACAATTCATTTTCATAAGCACAAATAATGCATTAATGAAACAAATTCTTGCACGATCCATGATTCCAATATCTCTTTATTTATAGATTTAATGGCATACTTGTCCCTGCACTTTACTTGTTTTCGTTTTATACTTTTTTCCTTTTTAGAAACTCTCTTTGGTCAAAACACTACACATTTTCTATACTTTACAAAGTTGTTGTTGTCGGTTGTATGCTTCTGTGTGTACCTATAAGTATAAAAGTTTTATGCAGCTCTAACACCGTCCGCCTATAGCCTCTTTTAAAATGATCTAAAATGGCATTTACTACATTTCTGATAAAAAATGGAGCAAAAATTATACGTATGAAAAATTACATGTTTTTTTCTAAAGTGCCTACTCGCACTTTACTCATTTCCAATTTCCAACCCTTTTTTTACCTTTTACCTCAGCGCTCTCTGTGTGAGGTTTTTCACAACAGCATGTTGTGTTTCGTGCATTTTCATTTTCGTTCTATTTTACTTTCCTAAAATATGTAACAATACTAATATCGTAGTATACAGTTTAACCTTTTCAGTCAATTTTGTTTAACAGTGAGTAATCTGCTACAAGAGTACCATTTTGTTTTATAATGAACGGACAAGGGGAATGGGCACACCCACCAACTTGCCTACAAAAATCCATTTATTTTAAAAAACCGCAGCAGCAAGTAAAAAAAACGATTGAGCGTAAAAATAGATTGTAGATGGAGAACCAAATAACTCCATAAAAAATATAATCGATTTTGCTTGTTCAGTAGAAAGATATGGTATCAGAGACAAGGGTTCTACCAGTTCTAAAACATAATACACGTCTTCTGAAATGGTACAAAAGGGAGCGGGAATAATGTCAAGGTATAAATAGATGACAGGCATAATATTAATATGCTTGTATGAGGTTTTGGAATGTAATGTTACTGTTAGGGAAGAGTACACCACCACGTTATCCATTTATAATTTATATGTAGATATCCATTATTCAGTTGGATTTATCTACATGTGTACTTATTTGCCGTATTGGTAGATTCGTCGTGGTTTTATAAATATATGGCTCCAAATGGATATTTTTTGTTATTTTTTCTATTATTTTTTTGATTGAACGTCAGTCAGATACACACACACAGCCCAAGAAGCCATTATGAACGGAGAATGTTGAAAAATCAGGTTGACCATTTGATTGAGGAGCATTAACGTGATTGACAAATGAGGACGAGAAAAGAAAAGAAGTTAACTTGCTATTTCTCTCCGACAGAAACACCGCCAGTGGGTGACTCAACCAAATCAAATGGTTTAGTCCCGGCAGGGGACCTACCGTTTGTTATTGCTAAGGCTATGCGAAAACATGGATGATCTACTGGAATAGGAACGCTATGGCATGACCAAAAACGAAGGGAAACACTCTTTAAAAAAGAACTCGTTCATTCTAATGTGCATGTATAAGCTCGGGTTATGCTGTGCTACACTTTTGGCTTTGGATATTACTTTAATTCTGACTATGATCAATAGCATGTCAATATTTTCTGTTAATCTTTGTTATCCTTGGATTATTACACAAAACGTTTCCCACCTTAATCACATTTCCCTGCTGATTTTCCGCAGTGATTTATGTAAGGGATTATACAACCTGGCCTGGGTACTACCACAACACAAGCCATTTCGGATATCGGGAAAAATTATGAATGTAATTAATTATCAATTAAAAGTATGTATAATTTGTTTTGCCACTAAATCATGCTCTCACATTTTTTGATAAAATATTAGCAACTGTATAGCAAAACAGAACTTTTCACACTAGCACAGGTATTAGATACTAAAATAATGATCTATTTTTATACTCTGCTGCTGAATTGTGTAGTATCTCATCATATCAAATTACATTTTTCGGACCAACAAAAGGGGAAACGAAATGAGTATGAAATTCTAGCTGGCCAACCAAGCAGAAGAGAAAATGTTACCTTAGCGTGCTTGGCACAGAGTCTCGTGACCTTATCGCATTTGATGTCATGTTCTCGTTAAAACCACTTTGTTCACAGTCAGGGTTTTGAGTGTATACTACTCCATTACACACTGGATATTATACAAAGGAGTGAAAATAGTTGTTCGTGTCGACACTATATAACTTACATGTATATGAACATGCAGAATCCAGAATATATACTATGCTGCCTATATGAAAGAGAAGTATAACTTGCTTTCTGGCATCATGAAGTTTGGGATGGACTAACTGGACTTACTTTCTTTCTGGATAAGTTTAATTTTACAACCGATAGTTTCCTCCAAAATCTTAGTTGGTAAGGATTTGAAGAACAGTTACCCCGCGGATGTTTACTAAAGATAGTAACAAGTATTTGTTATTTCCAGCCAAGATTTTTGTACATAATACATTCGTTTAAATTTAAAAGACCAAAAATCTCATAACATATTTCCTGCTAAAGAATAAAATGAAAAAGTAATAATATTCTGATTTGCTAAAAATATACTTGTCTGACTGGATGACTTGTGATTACAATACACTGTTGGAAGAACAAACTAGAAAGTACTTTTATAGGAGGAGAACACCGATTTTCGTTTAACGTGACTTTCACAAAAAATGTCATGTTTTGCATGGCCTTTCGCATTTGCTTTCACATAAACATCCTTCGTGTGCATGAGACGTGAACATGCAAAGAAAAAGTTACAATTCCAATAAAATTTCATAAAAGTTTACACATTTTTTCATTTTCCTTTGAGAAAAAAATCTCCGAAATTCTATTTTTCCTTTCTCCCTATGGCTTTAAACAAGGTAAATAGTATCATATCATCCCATATTCGTATTGTATTGCAAATGCATCCACGTATTTCTGTGGTTCGGTAATAAAAACAACTTTTTCATGCTTGCATGCACTTGATTTTGTACCATGTAACCAAATTTCAAATATGAAAAGGGAAAGACTCGTACTTATATCATATAATATGTAATGCAATACTGGTTTGTAACAAAAGGTGGTCTTACATATATTTTTTCACACCTTCACATAAACTTTTGCACGTGTCCCTTAACCCTGTATTGTATTTCGTTTGTACTACAAATTTGTAAGTATTGTTTACAACGAAATACAATATCAGTAGCGAGCAGACGGACCAAAACTTTAGTTGAAAAAGTAACAGCCTAGTATTATAAGTAAAGTAGTGCACTATGCGTGCACTATAATATAATGGGTTATATACTGGTAATTCACAACTTCTCAGCTGCTTGTCCATTGAAATATTCCCCAAGAAAGTTTGCGCTGCGTGAAAATTGTCTCGTATAACGAGAAAATGCACTTGTTATGTCGCCTCTCTTGCCACACAAGGAAACTTTGTTGGGAGCGAATTGTTTAGGGTAGATATTTAATGTATTTATGAGCTCACAACATAATATTCTTAGTCAGACTTTTTTTGTTATTATGCACTTCATTAAAACGACAATTTTTAACAGGACATACGTACGTCATGAATGAAGTTTTATTAATAGTAAAACGCAATAGAAATTGTAGGCATGTGTTAACTCGTTAGACTGCTGGGAACCCACAACATGTAATCAATGTCAAATGTCGTGTTTGGGAACAACACCAATTCGTCTTCATCATCATTGTTTTCCTATTTTGTATTCAAATAAGCCTAATAATGAATTATTCTTAAGTTCATGTCCACCACAATATCACGCACATAAGTTTTTTAATGAAATAGTCATACAAAAAAGATCAAAATTGCTGTACTTTCTTGTGTGGTCACGAGTTGGCGCCATTTGTTCGGGTTGTACATAAATTCGGCTGATTGTATTCTAATGACTATAACCAATTTAATGCAAAGAAAAGGAGTAAATTACAAAATCAGAATCGACAAAGTTTTGTATTAAAAAAACTATTCGGTTCCAACAAGAAAGAGGAAAAAGTTAATGAGCTTTTCGCTTGTCTTTGACTTTTACAAATTCTTTTCTTCACTCTGTCAACTTGAGCATTTTGATTAAAGTATCAAAATCCAAACAATCTAACCAGAGATTCTTGTTATGTTGTACTTGTACATAATGGGAAAATAACCTTTGATACGTTTTTTCTTAAGAAAAACCTAGAGACACTCACTGAGAAATGCTAACAAACTTGGAAGGTCATTACAATCACAGATGTTGTGCATTTTGTGTATTCATTCACTTATAAACTCACAAAAAATAAATTATTTGAAGTATTGCATGGCAAACAGCCCAATAGAACGTTTTTACAGAAAAAATCTTTGCAAAGTTTAAAGAGTTCAGAACCTATTTACAGAAAACTGCGAATTTGATCAAAGTTACAAGTAATGATAAATTACAAACTTTGTTTGAAAGGAAAATAATATTACAATGACAAAGTTTGCGTAGTTAACACCCAAAAATTCCAAACCTACGTCATAACACAGATTAACTGTAGCACTTACGTTATGTGAATGTGGTACGTTTTAATTGCTAAGCGTATGGGTTTGCATTCGATTTGCGTTTTTGTAGCAGTTTCGTTTTCAATTTTAAACTAATAAACTAGGCACGCAAATAGAATACATTCACATGCCAAATAAAACGACAGTTCAAGAAAAAATATTACATTTTGTTCGGGAAGAAAAAAAGGTATTCAAAAGAAAACTAAATTGACACTCAAGTAAAATGTTTTCGTGTATTTGTTCCTAAGTAAATAAACAATGCGGTCTTATCCCACCAATTATTTTCTACATCACCGATAAAAAGTACAAAGTACGCAGGAATGGGTAACTAAATTTAATTAGAAGCAAATTACCCGTAGCCCATAAATTTTAATTTCAAGTTGTGCAATAAATATAAATTCGTCTCCAGTTATGTCACTCATCAATTAGTTGGGATGAGGAAATCAACAATGCAATGACATGAAAGAGATGATAATGATCATCATCATCTTGATCATGAGATGAGGCGTTTGATATTTTTCTATTAAGGTTTTTTATTTCATTTGGTTTGGAACTCGCATTAAACTTTCAAACAAGTTTTAACAATAAATAACACAAACCTAACACAAATGTTCATTGTGCAAAACGAAACTTGTAAATTAAACGCATTAAAGTTTTAATGAAAATTTATAAAATAAATCAAACGAAAAGTTAATATGAGAGTAAACAAAATCAAAACAGTGATATAATATGTTAATCTGCAACAAATTATGATACACTTACATTGACGTATGCTTTTAAATAGTAGTAATGCGTATTAAACATTATTTGAAATTTAAATTTGAAAAATACGAAGATAGTACATCGCTTTCTAAAAGGATCATTCAGTTTTGCGTCGTATTTTCCCGTTTTCTAATTTCCAGAGAAATATATGTTCCTACGCCCATTATCGGCACATATTTGGGTTTTACGTGAAAATAAGCTTTCCTTTGCTTCATGCTTATGTATGGCTTTTTACGTGCTTTAAGCCCATTTCCCATTCTTCGCATTCTAGATGTTTTACGCAAGATAATGTTTCCTTTTCTCCCTTTCAGCCGCTCAGATGAAAATCCCATTATAAAAGCTTGAACCGGGTGTGTGTATATGTGTCTGTATGTGCACTTTATTTTTTACTTAGCACTCAAGCAGCAGAAAAATGTTTCATTTACATTTCACAATATTGTATTTTTAAAACTATTTATTTATAAAAACTACACAACATTACAAGATAACTTGTATATAAAAATATCCTATGTGTATAATTTATACGATGCCCTTGCCAATTGATGGTGATGGGGTGCTCCCGCCGCTGCTTGTCCCATTTTTGTTGTCACGTCACACGCAAACAGCCAAAATTATGTAAGCTTTAAGCTCAACTTGGGCAGCATAGCAGCAGTAATGCGATGAAAAGAAGAGAGAAGAGAAAAGCGGAAGGAAGGAAGTGACTGTTCTCAAGAGCAGCAGCATGCACAACAGCAAAAGGATCGTGCGCACATTTTTATACAATATTTTATCTTGCGTTTTTTCACATCTTCTTTTCCAAAAAGTGAAGTGTAAGCAAGCAGCAAAGAGATGTGAAAGAAATCCATTTTATCTTATAAGACTATTAGTATGTGTGCTACAAAACCTTCTGAATGCGCATTCCGTCATCATTTTCGTTAGTCACAGAATCACGTATAAAATGTAAAAGTTTTTAGATAATATTTATAGGTCTTTTCTAACCTCCTAACCACACAATGTCAGTGTGGTTTTCTTTTTATTATCAAGAGAAGCTATGAAAATCCCCGTTCATAACGATAAAAATAATATTATCAAAGTGATAAGAAAAAAGGACAATAGAAAAACTAATGTAGGAAGACTGACTAAGTGAATGTTTGCATAATCCCTACAGATAAACCCAATGAACTGCCTGGCATCGCATCGTCAATGCAATTTTGTTAGGGATTCATTCGGGCACAAATACAAAAAGGGGATTTGGAACTTTATCTCTAAAGTCAAAAATTGCAGCTGACTCCAATTCATCTAAAAAGAGACAATTGTGATCTATATGTAATGTTCCATGATGCACTCATTGCTCATGAGTGAGTAGAGTACATTTTAATCTTCTGCTGACTAAATATTTGCACAAAATTAGAATAACACATGCAAACTTCATTCTTATCATTTGTGTGTTCCCACTGATTTGAACAAAGTACAATTGAAGAAGAAAACATTTTTCACGTTTAAAATATAGGTCATATTTTTAAACTTTGTCAAAAATAAATGCGTGGGTTGATTTTTTCTTGGGATTTTTTGTGATGAAGGGATTTCGTAGTTTTTGATGATTTCTTTGGAGAAGAAATGTCAGTGAAAATGATTTTTATGCTAATATTCTTCAAAGTCATTTCTTTACATGGAAAATTCATCTGTAAACTTTCACAAACGACGCATTGAAGAATAATATTTTTTTCAAATATTCTGTAGTAGCGCATACGCCCATAGACGTCAGACAGACATGTGAAACACGAAGACTTCTTTCTTGTCTCCTTCTGTTCTCGTGTTCTATTATTTTCTTAACTATTAGAAATGACAGACACACGACAAACAAAAACGAACGAAGAAGACGAAATCAGACAAGAACAAAAACATTTCAAACTATTTTTTAAGCATCGCATTCTCTGCATCGTATTCCCAGTCAAAAGTAATATTGAATATGCATTAGTTTCTTTTACAAAAGAAAACTCGCTCATGTTCACAATCAAGCCTCGAACTCATTGAAGCAGCAGAGATCTTAAAAAAGCCATTGTTTTTCTCAAGTTTCTTTCCTTTGCTGCTGCCACGCATCCAATCTTAAAGAACTACAACCAAAAAAGTCTGACATGGACAAACTCATGTTCAAAAACTCAATATTACAAATTATGTGAGAACCACACATTATTGTCCGTAAAAAGAAGCTATTATTAGAAGACTCATTGTTTTCTTGTAATGTCTCAAACATTTTTTACTATGTAATTATCTTTCAAGGTAAGTTTTCCACAGCCCACATTTAAGCTGCCCTAATTATTTTCTGATTAACTTTGTTTAGCTACCATATTGACTATACTTACGCATAAATGTAGGTAACCGAAATTCTCAGAATCGAGTTTCATTTTTTACAATAGCGCATGCCTAATGATTTTTATTTTGTAGTTTTACATTAGCAGAGTTGAATTGTTCTGAAGTGTGCCTAGTGGATTTTTGTCCTAACGGAACTTTATTGGCCGGCTTTATTTGTAGTAAACATACCCGATACCCCCATAATTATTATAATAATATGCGTGCTGATCATAATTATTCGCTTAAATAAGCACGATCTTAGCCCTTTCAGCTGCAAGACAGCTTTACTCTTTACTCTACTGATCTGAATACATTGTCAACTAACTGATAATGACTAGACAGATCTGCTTTAAATACAATTTTCCATAAGCACGCACAAACAAGAAAGACATAGACTGTTGTTGAAAGACGTGAAAATAACTTATGAAAATCCGGAGTAATGCACTGTCATTGGCGTAAATCTATTGTTGATCTCATCAACCTCTCGTTCATCATTATGCACACTCACTTAGAAACTCTCAAGTGTGTGCGTCATGTTGAAGTGTACCAGATGATATATTGATCTGGTCTAATCTAACAATCTAACAAAAACCATCGGGACTCCAAGGGAATATATTTGAAGTGGCACGTTAACTGATTTTCAACATATATCGGTATTTTACGAAATGGTGTAAGATCGATAACGATATTATAATGGTACTTGCAGCACAGATCTAAAAGTGAAGTGTTCAAAAATGCTTTAATAATATTTTGTAAGCTACAAAGTTTCAAAATGAAAAGAATAGCAAAAACAACTTGACGATGGAAGACAGACAAGATAATTAACAATAAGTGTTTCTAGCTTATACATATCGTAAGATTTCACTTCAGCTATTACATTCAATAGTATTTTTTGTTCTTGCGCTAGCTCGGCTCGTTTCGCACAAAATTGTATACGTACATGTTAGTATATGCATAAAATATATTTCAGTATAAAATTTTCATTCTTAAAGATATTGTCACTTTAACAATGTGGTTCATGTACGACAACATGACACAACCTAACCTTTACTCAATTCATTATAATGCAACACTGCACTGCAAATGCGGCTCTTTTTGGATCATTAGAATTCAAAAGGGTTCAAAAAGGCAAAATAGATAAACAAGGAAAAGGAATGACAAGAAAAGGAAGGAAACGAAAACGAATTCTTAAGACAAGACAATAACAAGAGGGCAAAAAAATAGAGGCCGAATGCGTGCTGGAATTCACTTTGAGCAAAAAATCGAAAGAATTATTTTTTCTTTCATACATACATACACATAACATAACGTATACTCGTTGAGCAAAAAACGCAAAGTACTTCACTGCTAGGCTCTAAAAAACTTCCTGATTGAATAATTCTCCAAAAAAACAGAACAGAATAGTTCACTACAAACGAGAGAAGAAAGAAAACGCAAAAGAGAAAAAAGAGGCATCGTTATGCCTTTTTAATGTGCACTGCACAATATTTACTTCATTTGACGTAAGAAGCTGATATACTTACTTTACTACTAATATCATAGTCAAGTAAGTACAAAGTGGTGTAGTTCCTCCAAAAAACAAGTTTTCTTTCATATTACATTACCCAACAAATGTTTCTTGTTTCTCTTTGAGGAAGAGTTCCCTGTGTATATGTAATTTTCTTCCTACTCACAATATAAAAAAACGAGAAAAAAACTAGTGCAGTTTTTCATACAAACACATTACATGAAAAAATAATTATGCACATATACAACCATTACAACAACGCATATTCACAAATTTTCCTTGTTTCGAGTAATAAAAAGGTAGGTTGAACATTAAAATTAATATGCACATAGTACTACTCTACACTGTATAAGAATGAATCATTGTTTTCTTAATTCAGTCCAGGATTGCATAAATCCTTGCATGACATGACATGAATGTTTCATTTCAGCCAAGCACGCACGAAGAAGAACGCACAGAGTAATATCGAGTCAAACAAAGCTTTCTCCATTTTTCTCTCGATATTTTGTATTTTTGTTTGCATAGCTTTTTCACTCATGTATCGTCCTCCACCCGACTGACTTTGAGCCAAAGCCCAATGTCTGTCTGGCTTTTCTTCCGGAAGAACATCATACACAATAACATAATGATATTACTTATTAATATCCATTTGCATTCAATTCAGCATCATGCACGATCATCTTAGTCTTTTTAGTAGTCAGTTTTATTTAAGAAGGGAAAATAGAAATATTGCAATGAACGTATGTATGGAATATCAACAAAAGTCCATTCAGTCAATATATTTACACTTTGCTTACAAGATCGAGTACGGAGATACAAGTTAAACTAGCAAACTCAAAATGAATTCAAAAGTAAACTGGAGAAATCTTTATAGAGTTAGACTGGCTATCATCAACTTTTACTGCTCCATATATTCTTATTCAAAAAATTTAGTGGGTTGGATCGCTTGATGCATGCATGAACGGCTAAGTTATTGAAATGGAATAGGCGTATTAATCAAAGTGAAAGAAAGCAAATAAGCGTCGTAATAAAGAAAATGAAATCAAATTGTAGGATATTAAATGCAATCATTTCAAAAAAGCGTATTTTATTTTGGGCCTACATGTTGATAACAATAATAAGTATGTTAATGGAAAGCCTACTCATGTAAATATTTTGTAAAAATCAACTCCATAATATTGTTTGATACTGTGAGTGGTTTAGCCATTATTAACTTTTTTAACTCGGTCTTGTCTATCCGTAAAAGCAATGAAGGTGTTTTAGTGTAAATTTAAGAGTTTTTCTTCTCTTTAACAGAGTCAAAAGTATATTTAAGATTTTTGAAAGGAAGGGGATGCACATTGTACAGTAACAAAAGAAACACATATACTATGAGATACATGCTATTTGTTAGTGCGTAAAAGAGAAAGGGAATACGTACACAGCTGAAAAGCTATTACGGGAATTGGGCAAGTGTCCCACGGGTGCTTTTTCTCATCCTCAGTTACAGATTACGAAATATTATGAACAGATACACAACACATGCAACCAAAGGAATCCAGTGAAAAGACAGAGGTACAAAATCATGTTATATAAACAGTACTTTTGTAAATACCACTACTTTGTACTTACTAGTGGCAAGTTTGAAGATGGCAAATTTTTACCAGTTTATTTTTGAAACAAAATATTTCTGGCTGATAATTTTTCTACAATAATAAACAGATTGGGAAGCATTATATTTTGAAACCTCATCCTTCACAAAAGTTCCTGTTTAGAAAAACGACAAGAATCAAGACGAATGACAATCGTGAACACTCATTGAAAATTGAATTATCTTTGCATTATAGATTCTTGACAGATAGTCAATTCAAATTTTCAAATAAGGAAGTCGTAATATACAATAAATGGAAGCTCTACGTATGTATACTTGAAAAAATAAGTTCAGATCCTTTTTTGAAGCGTGCTCTTACCCGTAAATGACTTGACGGGAACAATAACACGTCAATAAATAACAAATTGTTGGCCCCATGTTTGTTTTTCTAATCTGCAGTCATCATATATTGATTTGTACACTTTCCAAGAAGTAATCAGATTTCCAGTCTCAAAATAAATATAAAAAATGGTACGAAATTTTCATTCTCTATTGAATCATATAATTGCATAGCTTTGGCCTTCAAGAATAGATCTATAACTGCGTCTAACTACTTTCCTGAGAGCGTGTTTCCTTTCCATGAGCTTTTCGACCAATGTACTGTATTTTTAATGGGAGATTGAATGGATGTGAATTGTTGACTATGTATGCAGATGTGTAATACGCAAAGCTATTTAACGTGTTTCCACTTTTACATCTGATTTTACCACCCAAACCACGTCAATCTAAGCTACCGCCACAACAACAAAACTCAAACCTATCTTTCTCAGTCACGCTAAAACGGTTGAGTAGAAAAAAGCCTTTTCCCTCTTCACGGCCTACAGACGGCTGCCTGCTTCTCTGCAACTTTCAACTTAAAAAGTTATCATTCAACGGCAGCCACAAAACACAAACATGCCTAAATGCTATTGAGCTGTGCATTCTTACTTAGTACAGGCTTTTTCGACAGAGATCAGAACATTCCGTTGTTGCACGACTGCCATTGCCGCTTCCTATATATTTTCCCTACCACACCGCCACCGAGGAAGGATGACTAATTCAGGAAGCTAAGTTTTTGGATTATCGCAGAAATCCATCACTGTCAACTCAACTCATCGTACACTGTGTGCACGTAATGTATAAATGCTGCACTGGGAAAATGGAAAGATGAGAGAAAACCTTTTTTTGAATACTCTATCGTAACACATTTTACAACTCGAACGTTTCACAATATTATACATTTAGTAATTCTATTTTAGAGATTTTCATCTCTCTATTTTTTACTCTCTCCGCCATGACGCAGTCAATGGAAGTAACCAACTACCAAATTATATAACTAAACTAACTATAGTAAAAGTAAGAGAACTTTAAATTATAAATATTATAATTAGATTGATACTCTTGCTGTTGAGCTTCGTAGTTGTATCCTCCAGAGAAAATTGCAGGAAATAACAATAACACTAAAATACTTTAAGACTGGGCAATTTTAAGATAGAAATCAATAAGACAAGCATTCCAATTTTTTTCAATAAAAAACAAAATGAAACGGTAAATTATACCGATATACATAGCATGAAAGCGTATGCTGAGAATAAGCTTATTATACAGACGGAAGCAGTAGAATGTTTAACAATGAATGCTATTTATTCGAATCATTTATATTTTTCTTAAGATTGAAAACACTGCTTACGAACAAAGACAAGATATAGTGGTAGTGAAACTGTGAAAGTAACCATCTCCTCCTTTAAACCTCATTTCATTTACATCCGGATACAATTTGTCGAACGTATATTTATACAACAATGCTCATCGTTTAGGACTTATGCTATTGTATATCTCCTGTCTACTGTCATTGCAGTTGTGGTAATAACGTCTTTAAAACCCAGTCATTCGTTTTCTTTCTTTTCTTCATTCTACTTTTCTATTATATCTTCAACTTTCTTTTTTACTTTGTTTCCAAGTGTGGCCTTCTGTTGCTGCTGCTGGCTAGAGATGTATAAAATACAACCAGAATATTATTATTATTGATACTAACAAGTAAAGTACATTCCACAGCCGTACCAGCAGCATAAATAGCAATATAGCTAACGAGCACGCTGTAAATTCTCCACCACCGCCTCGGTTTCGGTTTCTTTTAGTTTCCAAAGGAAAAAATTGCTTCCATCCTTTGCTTCGTTAGCATTTCTTCTTTTTAGAGAAAACGAGAAGCTTTTTGTCCAAAACTCTTTTTTCGCAAGTTTGACTCTACTCAGCTGCAACAGAAGAACTACTACACATGTTGGTGGTAGTGTTGATGTGATAGTGGTGGAAGCAATAGCATGAAGCCGCTGCAAACAACCATCGGAATGCTGTGAAGGCGTGGATACTCTCTGAAGCAATTGCCACTGCCACGTCTTCTCTTCTCGCCTTTTTTACTTTACTTTTTTACTTTCCTAGAGAGTTTAGTTGAGTCGCAAGAAAATGGATATGGGATGTACATAAGAAGACAGAAAAAGACCATTACCATGTCTTGGTGGTCTGGTGGTTCATATTTTATATACATATATAGAAAACATATATACAACATATACTTACACATCTCATTTTATCTACGCCTACTTTCTTTTCTCTGATGATAATATATGCATTACTTACCGCTTACAACAACGCAGAAAAAGTAAGACAAAAATCATGCTTCAAATACACTTATACTTATGCGTTTTTACGTTTCACTTTGCCCTTTTCTCTTCACATTCATTCTTTCTCTTCCTCTCACTCGGCATTTCTTGTGACGGGAGGAATTTGTATCCATCCGTACAATAACACACTCAAAAGATGAGAAAAAGAGGGCGAGACGTCTGAAAGGAGAAAGTACAAAAAAGCCAAGTGGAAAAGTCTCTTCCAATTTCACGTACATCATTTTTCCTTCCATTTCTTTAGGTATCACAATAGCACTCACTCGTGTATGTATGTATTCATTCTTTTCACAAGAAAATATATGTACAAACTCAAGTTTGATACTGATATTACTTAAGAGCAAACGTCAACATCCAATTCTATCCACTTTTATTATTGTAGCCTGTATATATGTAAGGAAATAAATGCAGTCAAGCTGATTGTGAAAATGAAAAGTGGGGAATGATGAGTGAATGTGAATGGCTTTGCAGAGTATAATTCAATATTATAATAACAGGCTGTGGCATGCATAAAAATCCAACATTTTATCATTCCTTCCCGTAATGCACAAAAACATCCCACCAAACTAAACAAATTTTGATTTTCCCTAAGAAGAAACAATGAAAGGGTGTAATAAGGACAAACACCATTTAACTATTCTTTTATAACATTTGTCTAGTAAAAACTTGTGTGTAAGTCACACTGATGTTCTATTTTCCTTGAGTTCAGTTTGGACTAGATTCTTTGTGTTGATGTGAGGAACAGATAGGAAATTGAAACGGAAGTGCTTTGCATCCGTATAAAACCGGTACACCCTTTTTCAATTCATTTCGGGTAAAATACTGAGAATTGAGAAGGTATGCGTGCACAAACGAATGAATACCAGAACTCGTTCTATTGTGTCTAGGGCTCTTTAGTGTGCCCGTTGTATGTTAATGACAATAGTAAAAAATGGCAAACGAGCACGGCATAAGAGAAGCCAAAAACAAAAGGCAATTTCTAAAGCGAGAAAAACAAAAAAGATTGGAAATCAGACCTGGCAAGGAACAATAAAGAATTAGCCTGTTAAAAGTAAGGAAAAGTTTCTTGGAAAGGAAGAAAAAAATAATAGTTAATATCATCCCTTACGACGCGACGATCAACGATGTATATGTGATTCAAAAAGTTGTATGTCAAATGCATAACTTCACGTCTAAACAGAGTATTTTTATTGCTTCAAGCCAAACTACGAGGAGACGAAAAAGGGAAAGTTTTCAACAGTGACCCAAAGAAATAGAGAAACAAATCTTGAGGAATAATAATAATAGAAAAAAGAGCCCCAAGTAAAAAAAATCCTACTACACGTTCTATCCTATCTTGACTCCAAGTTAGTAGTACGATTTTCACAGAAAAAGGTTGACACAAAATCTTCAAAGAGAATAAACTGCAAAAGTTGCTCACTTTTCTTCCTGTTCTTTTTCCCTTACCTTTTACCTGCGTCGCATTACGAGACTTTTCATCGTTTATTTGTGTGATATACAACGTAATATATATGTGAAGTAAATGACGTAAGGAGAACAAAAAGCATGCTACTCGTTTTTTATTGCAGTTGCATATTTTCACTTTTTATCTTGTAAAACGGGTATTTAAGTGTAAGCCTCTCAACTTGACTTTTTCTCTCTGGTGTACAGTAAGAAGCTCCACACAGTTTTTTTCTATTAAGAGGTTTCTTCTACGAAAATAATTTTTGTTGGAAAATACTTTCCGGAAATATCTATTTTTGCCAGAAGCACACAAGGACATGGACGTGGAAAGTAATACTTTTTTACCTTTTGGCATCTCACTGCAGAATAAGAAATAAGTGATAAGTTGAAAAATGTATGGATTTCTAACGCAGAAAAAAACCCAAAGTGATAAAGACGCTATTACGAAAAAAAGTTTTACTTTGAGCATATAACCCTTTTATTTTTTATCTGCTTATATAAAAAGTCTAGCCCAGCAACAACAGCTTCTATAGAATTTTCAGTTTTTTCTTCCAGTGGCCAGCCTGGATCTGGATACCCTATTTCCTGTTGTGCGAGTGATACATTCATTATTCTTCTGGAGTGCTGCTGCTACGTGAGCTGAGAGTGCAAGCCTCCATTCTCAGTCCTCATCAGTCTCTTTTTCTCACTCACAAGTCTCAGCCAACTAAAAGTTTTTTCCCAGTTCCAAAGAGAGCACGAAAAAGAGGAATATTTATTTGTATGGATCCTTTTCAATGCACGATACATTTTCTTAAAAAACAAGACCAATGGAGAATTGTACGAGGAACAGATAGATAAATAGATAGAACAGAAAACAAAGTCAATACACAGAATCCCCAAGGGGGAGAACTGGAAAAGAAAAAAATCCGTTTCCTTCCGTGTTGTCTCCTCTTCTATTATTATTTTTTCTCTTTGCTTGGTATGTTTTTGAATCACAATCACAAACAATAGGAAAAGAGAAAACAATGGAAATGGAGTAATGTAAAGCGAAAAAATATCAGACTCATCGCAAGCCTATAGCACACATTAAATTCTAACAAACAAACATATCCATCATATCAGTTTTGAAGACTATCAACGATGTTTTTCTTCTAAGGAGTTGAGAAAAATATCTGAAAAAGTACCCTGATTTAAGATGAAAGGCTAATGTGTGATGATGTGATATGACGATGCAAGTAGAGACTTGACTACAAAAGATTTTTTATAGACAAAAAAGAAAAGCTTTCATAAATTTAATTAAATGCTTTTCTTTTTTCATATTCACTTTGGTAAAAGTTTTTCCTTCAGTGTCTTTATGAAACAGGAAGTAGCGTGGGAGAAATTTCACCATTTTCATATCAAAGCACAAACATAATATGCAAGTATGATGACATGGTGGTGGTGTAATGTGTGGTTCACAATAATTCATGCCATTTAAATATGTCAGAAGAGTCAGGCCCTTTTCTTCAAATAGTCAGCCAAAAAATACGACGGAGAATGGAATACAAAGAACAACCAACACAGAAAACAAAGGCAAGCTGTACGCATACTGAATCCAAGAAAAACAAAAAGAAAATACTCCCCATTCATATTTATCTTACATCTAATCAAAAAATTCTCCCTTTGCCATCAAACAGATAATTAGGTAATTATAAGTAATCATATTACCGGATATAAAGAATGGACTGTGTAAATTATAATTCTCAACGAAAATATTCTTTCTGAGAAAACTTTTCTGTTTACCAATCATTATCTCTATTTCCTCCCTCCCTCCAAAATGACTCAACGAACTTTTAACAACCAAGCATTTTGTCTACTGTCCTCAACGCATACTAAAATGGAAGAACCAAAAAACTTTCACAAAAGTTGGTTATATGCAGTATACTAATCAATATTATAATGTAACCCGCATCACATAAATTACATATTATTATAGAATCCTCTGACATGTGACTAGTCCACCAGCCTGTCAGTTTTCTGTGGAAAAGGGGATAGAATAAATGTATATTGACTTGACATCAAGTTTTGTTTTCTTATGCCATTTTCTTCCTCCAACTTTCCCTTTGACTATTGCATTATGTAAGTAAACTATGCCATATTCTAGACAACGAAGACGACATCGTCGTTGTTTTTGTGTTTTAGTCCGGTTTCACTATCGCTATGTTGCGTGAGTGTGCTACAAAGAAAGTAAAGTTACCCAAAAGTATATTTTAGGATATTCATTCTTTGCTAAAGTCCCCTTTCAGTATTACTATCAGCCTATATTATCAGACTTATGGAAGACGGGTAGTTATGGCCGTCGCCATTCGCTATCCACAAATACACATCAACAATCGACATGAAGATTGGTAAGCCCCCAGCTTAGCAATCGAGTTCCTTTCAACAAAAAACGCAAAGCGGACTCCTCTGGCTTCCGAAAATAATACCGTTTTTCTTATGTGTGGACATTGTGCACCGTCATCGCTGCCTTCTTTCTTTTTTTAAAACATATAATTCTGCTTTTTTGGGATTGTGACTCGACTTGAATACTCCACTTTCCACTTCACTGCTACTATTACATACATATGCGCTGCTGCGTGCATTTCACTCACTCTCCAGTCAAGTAGGTCCTCACTTTCTTCTTAAAGCGCTGTTGTCAACTCAGATGCATGATGATGATGATGACAAAAACCTAGAATTTTCTCTGTAGGTAGACAGTAGACATGGGAGACAAGAAAAAAACCTTTCTGAATGTTTCCACTGCCATCACATCAAATAACCCTGCACCACTTTCATACCAGCACAATCATCAACATCGTCATCATGATGATTCACGACAACCACATAAAGTAAAAATGTCACTCACTCACCGAGGAGCAAAGACACACCATTCAGAGACAAGACATGTATTTGTCTGGTGGTCCAGGAGGAGAGAGTCACAGAAGACACAAGCACAAAAGCTCAACACAAATAATACATTATGAATGAAAGAAAAGTCTCAACCTGCTCAAGAGAGACACGATGAGATACATACAAAGATATATTATGCTGAGCGCGTTTCACATTCGAAGTACAAAGTCTCGTACGAATATTAGACTTTTCAAATTTTCGTCTATAGATTTTTACACTTGATATTTGCTCTAGTGATACCGATCTTCAGCGACTGATATGAATCGTTTCGCAAACAAATTCCTATTATACCGATCTACACACATTTCACATAAGTATATTTCTACACACATCACCATAAATATACACAATTCTTATGTGTCTTATGTTGCTAGCAGGTCACACGGGAAATTTAAACGATCGTTTTGCCCTGCACATACATCCATCCAATACAGCATTATTGCTGTTTTCTTCTAGATTTTTGTGACGACAACGATTTATAAGGGCAGACGTCTAATATTAGATGTTAGGATGTCTGCCTATCAACCGATAAATATGTACGTTTTACGTTTTTATATAAAATAGCAAAGCCAGCCACCACGGTTTAGATTCCCGTTAGTGTACGTAGTACACTATAAAAGTATCTAGTAGACATGATA